>CAKNYM010047149.1:97907-142558 GCA_932195095.1 Andricus curvator | reverse complement strand
CACCCAGGCAGTACCAATCATTTCTGATAAGATGTCAAGATTCTGTGAATATTTTTCGATCTTCTCCTTTAGGAAAATTATCATTTTTCGAAAGTATTGAATTCCGTGCCCGGAGGATTTTTTTTTGCATACTTCAGGCTACGGATTCTTATCACAACACCCTCCCAAACACATCCATGCAGTTACAATCGTTTCCGATAAGATGTCAAGATGCTCTGAATATTTTTCGATCTTCTCCTTCAGGAAAATGAACATTTTTCAAAAATATTGAACTCTGTGCCCAGATGAATTTTTGTTGCAGACTACAGGCTATGAATTCTTATCACAACACCCCCTCAAACACATATATGCAGTAAGAATCTTTTCTGATAAGATGTCAGAGTTTTTACAGCCTTTCAGAAATGATTGTTACTGCATGGGTGTGTTGGGGGGGGGGGTGTTATGATAAGAATCCATAGCCTGAAGTCTACCAAAAAAATTCATCCGGGCACGGAGTTCAATATTTTCGAAAAATGATTATTTTCCTGAAGGAGAAGATCGAAAAATATTCACAGAATCTTGACATCTTATCAGAAAAGATTGTTACTGCATACATGTGTTTGAGGAGGTGATGTGATAAGAATTCATAGCCTGTAGTCTAGAAAAAAAATTCATCCGGGCACAGAGTTCATTATTTTCGAAAAATGTTTATTTTCCTGAAGGAGAAGATCGAAAAATATTCAAAGAGTCTTTTCATCTTGTGAGAATTGATTGGTAATGACTTCCATTTATTCGAATAATGGTATTTTTTTTTCAAAAAATGAGATAGAAAAATATTGACAGTCTTTCCAGTTTTCTAGAATTGATTTCTAATGCGGGAGTGGGGTTTTATGTGTGTTCTGATAACAATCTATTGACTGAGGATCACATCAAAAAATCATAGAAATAACGACTTCGTCTTTTTCTAAAAATTTTATTTTTTCATCAAAGAATAATACAGCAATATATTTACCAAGTCTTTCCAGCTTGCTAGAATTTATTTCTAATACGTGGGTGGGTTTGATGGAGTGTTAGGGGTACATTATATAGCCTAAGGTTTCTCAGAAAAAATCATTAGCACAATAACTTAGCATTTTGTGGAAATAACATTTTTTTGCTAATTACAAGTTTGGAAAATCTTTACCAAATCTTGACAGCTATATGTAATTGATTTATTGTGGGTGGATGGACTTTTGGGGATGTTGTAATAATAATCCAGAACCCAAGGACCTTTTCAAAAAATTCAAGTCGCTATAACTTTGATTTTTTAGAGACATGATTATATTCCCATAGACTAAGATAGGAAACTATTCACCGGGTCTTTCCAGCTTTCCAGAGTTGAGTTTTTTTACTTTACCAAATCTTCTTTAGCTATATGTAAATTATTTCTTCTGTGTGGGTGGTGTAAAGGGAATGTTATAAGATCAACTCAGACTTAGAAGAAAATGTGTTTTATTTATCAATTTTATCAGTCAGTATTTTGCGTTGAATATATTTTTGCTTCTTTTTTTTTCTGATATTTTTTTAAAATAATATTTATTCGTTAAGTTTTTTAAATAATATATTATAACTTATTAAGAATGATCACTCCTACATATGTTTCAATGCTTTTTCTATTTTGAATATGGCGCCAGAAGATCTTTTAAATATATTTAGTGATCGATCGAGATACCACGCGGCGCTGATTGCACTGTTTCTGTTTACTTTTTTTCGGCGTTTGAAAACAGTGTTATTTTGTTAATTTTTTAATATTTATCGCGAGTGTTGACGTTTCGGAGGGACTTTCCCCCTCAAATAGGGATATGTGCTTCCTTTGGGGGAAAAAATTGCCTTCCGACATCCTTTCGGTGCGCCAGCAGTTGAAATCAATTGTTTGGGGTGAGTTTTGTAGGTTAGATTACCCCCTACATGAGCCTTAAGGATTCAAAAATTTCGTAGAAAATTAAACTATTCGGATTAAAATTAACTTTATGTTAAAAATTCATATTTTTGGCATAAATATAACTATTTGGTTAAAAAGTAAACTATTTTTATGAATATTCATCTTTTTCATATAGAATTAACTTTTTGTTTGGAAAGTCATATTTTAGGGTTAAAAATTCAACCGTTTTATAGATAATTCGTCCTTTTCGCTTGAAAATTCAACCGTTTTGTTGAGAATTAATGTAATTTGTTGAAAAATCGTGTTTTTTGGTACAACATTAATCTTCTTGCTGGAAAATTCATCTTTTTGGTTGAAAATTTCACTATTTCATTAAAAAAAATTAATATCTCGGATTAAAAAATCACCTTTTGGGATGATCCCTTTCCTTGTAAATGTAACTATTTTGTTGAAAATTCTTTTTTTTTTATAAGAATTACTTTTTTTAATTAACAAATGTAAGTATTTCATTTTTGGTTGAAAATTAATATTTTTTATTAAAAATGCATGTATTTTGTTAAAATTTCGTCTTTTTTATCAAAAATGATTCTTGTTGGAGCGAAAGTTCTTTTTGGTTAAAAATGCGAATGTTTGGTTCTAAATTAATCTGGTTTAGTTAATGATTCAAAAATTTCCTAGAAAATTAAATTATTCGCATTGAAATTAACTTTTTGTTAAAAATTCATATTTTTGGCATAAATAGAACTGTTTGCTTAAAAATTAAACTATTTTTATGAATATTTTTCTTTTTAATATAAAGTCAACTTTTTGTTTGAAAAATCATATTTTAGGGTCAAAAATTCAACCGTTTTATAGATAATTCGGCCTTTTCGCTTGAACATTCAACCGTTTTTTTGAAAATGAATCCATTTTGTTAAAATTTCGTGTTTTTTCGTACATTATTAATCTTCCTGCTAGAAAATTCATCTTTTTGGTTGAAAATTTAACTATTTCATTGAAAAAAAAAAATAATATCTCGGATTAAAAAATCACCTTTTGGGATGATCCCTTTCCTTGTAAATGTAACTATTTTGTTGAAAATTCTTTTTTTTTATAAGAATTACTTTTTTTAATTAACAAATGTAAGTATTTCATTTTTGGTTGAAAATTAATATTTTTATTAAAAATGCATGTATTTTGTTAAAAATTCGTCTTTTTTATGAAAAATTATTCTTGTTGGGTAGAAATTCCTTTTTGGTTAAAAATGCGAATGTTTGGGTCTAAATTATCATATTTATCTTCTTAATATAAAACTAACTTTTTGTTTGAAAAATCATATTTCAGGGTCAAAAATTTAACCGTTCTATAGATAATTCGTCCTTTTGCTTGAAAATTTAACCGTTTGGTTGAAAATGAATCTATTTTGTTGAAAATTCATGTTTTATTGTAAAGCCTTAATCTTTTTGATAGAAAAATTTATCTTTTTGGTTGAAAATTTAACTACATCGTTAAAAATTCATCTTTTTTCATTGAAAATTTAACTACTTGGTTAAAAGTTGAACTAGTTTGTTAAAAATTCATATTTTTGAAGATTCTATTTAAAAAAAAAATAATCTTTCGGGTTGAAAAATCTGATTTTGGGATGGACTCTTTTGGTAAAAATTAATCTCTGTTAAGATTCATAATTTTAGTTGAAACTTTTCTTCTTTTTTTAAATGTGAGTATTTTTTTGAAAATTCGTTTTTTCTTGGTTGAGAACTAATTTTTTTAATAGAAATCTAACTATTTAATTTTTGGCTGAACATTGTTATTTTTTATTGCCGATTGATCTTTTCCACTTGAAAATTAATGAATTTGATTAAAAATTCATCTTTTGCGGTCGAAAATCAATCAGTGTTTTTGAAAATTCATCCTTTTTGGTTGAAAATGCAACTAGTCGTTTCAAAATTATTCTGGTTTGGTTGAAGATTCAACAATTTAGTAGACAATTGAACTATTTCATTAAAAATTAACTTTTTGTTATATATTAATATTTTCGGTTTGAATTTAACTATTTGGTTGAAATTTGAACTATTTTTATGAAGATTTAACTTTCTGCTAAAAAATTAACTTATTTGTTAAAAATTCATATTTTTTGTTGAAACATTAACCTTTTTGCTGGAAAATTTATCTTTTCGGTTGAAAATATAAGCACTTTGTTAAAAATTTATCTTTTTCAGTTAACAAGTAAATCAACTACTTGGTTGAAAGTTGAACAAGTTTGTAAAAAATTCATGTTTTTGGAAGGTTCACATTTAATATTTTTTATATTTCATTCATAATGCTATTTACATTAATTTTATCAGAAGAAATTTATTCGTCCATTATTACATTTTTTCGTGAAAAATAACCCACTTTCCTATGTTTCGAGAGAATTTTGAGTTACTTAACTTTTCGTTGAAAGGGGTGCGGGTACGGTGAGACAAAACTACGGTTGTCAACGAGGGGGGGGGGGTGAATATAGCCTAATATTAGCTTTATCGACGAACCCAAGAGACGATAACTTCAGTGCTAGTTTTCATACCCCCCCCCCCCCCCCGATTTTTCCCTGTTATTTTGCTAAACAGTTTTCTATACCATGAACAAATGAATATCAATTGTTATTCGTGACTTATAATCGTTTTGACAGTTTAAAATATTAATGCGCTTGGGTTACATTTTAAAATAAGTAACACATTTTTTTTTACGAAATTAGGTGCGGTGGGACCTTCTGGAGAGCCATTGCCACGCCGACGAAAACAGAATCCTCATGCTGCTGTCGAACGTACACTTTTTCCACTCAATTCTTCTTCTGAAGAGCTTTCAGTTGTACCACCTGAGTTTAATATTCAAGAAGGTTCCCACGTTGACATTAAAATGTCGGATAAAAATCATTGTCTTGGAGAGCTCAAACCTAGTGGACTCGACGAAGATGAGCATCCTGAATGGCTTTTCAACGAAGAAGCGCATGGTCACTACTTGGTTTATGTACTAATGCCAAGTAAAGTTTCTTGGATTGGAACACCGGATTATTATAACGAAAGACGCCGTGCCACTACCAGCATTGATATTAATGTCCCTGTCGAACCGATTCACCCAGCCGATGTTTTCGTAATCTTACAGAATGGACATCAATTATATACAAAATTACAACCTTATGAACCACTTATGGGTAGGCGTCTATTTCTTGATAAGTATATAAGAAAATACCACATTTTTGTAAAAAATATAGACGGCAGCAGATACAATGGATATTTGAAGCCTCCACCTTCTACTACCAATGATATTTACAGTTGAAGATCGAACCATCGACAACTGTAATTTGGCGATTGTGAATTCTCTTTCGTCAAAACTCCTTCGGCTTTGACGAACACATTCTCATCACGCGAACTTTTCCATATTATGTTCAACTCTTTTATATTCAATGTATATTTTATTAGTTTCTGCAACTCGTTCCTGGATTGCTTATGCAGATATTGCAAAATAAAGTGAAAATTTCATTTCTCATGATTACTTTAATACTTGTTCCTTATTTGGCAGTAATCTTCATTCGTAGCTACCCTGAAAAATGAATCGTTTCAATGAATGTATATTATTACATTTTATAGTGTGCACTGATATTGCAACAGACATATTTTTATTGTTTTGTTTTTATAATTATAAAAAGTGCGCATTCTATCGAAGGAAGAGGTCAAAAGTGAATTTTTGGATATAGTTCAGGCCAATAATTTTATTAGTAAACATTTTATTGTACTCTCTGTCGTTTTTTTCTAAAATATAATTTGTTCAGTTTTGATGTTATAATTTAGGCGGACTATTTCATTCTATAGCATTTTATTGTAGCTTGTTTTGTTTTTCCAAAAATTGGAAATTTGTTTTTTAATGTTAGTTCTTACGGGTAAAACAAAAACTACGCGTTCTATCAAAAAATGCTTAATGGTAAATTTATAGATTATTTTGGGATAAATAATTTTTGTCTATTCATTTTTGTTTCGGATAATTCATGTCGGTTTTCTCTATTGTGTTTGTAGTCTATGAATGTGTGCTGCGTGAGTTTTATTTTCTGTTTTTTGCGTTCGCATAGGTATAAACGTATAAACCTTGCATTGTCTACCCTGTTATCTTCTCTCCTCACCGAAAGAATTGAGGTGGTCAGGGTCAGTGTCGAACGTTACGAAGTTCGGTACCTCTTACTCGTCTTCTTTAAATGAATTCTGTGAGCTTTATGTAGCCTTCGCTAGAAGGCAAAAACTTTGACTTTTTTTCAATAAATTATGTTTTTGGTGCTAAACAAATAATAATCCTGACTCAGTGACTTTTTTTAACCAGTAACTGTGAATCCTGCATGTGCATTATGTTATTCTTTAAGTGCTTTTCTCATCAATGTTTTTCATACCTTGTGTCGTTTTTCCGAAAACGTAATTTTTTTCCTTTTGATGTTATCGAATTTCATGGAAGTCTCTTGATATAATAAAAAGAAAATTCTAATATAAAGATTATAATATATTCCTGGATAAAAGCATTATTCAACTGATGTTGTTTTTGTTCAACCGGCAAATTAAAATAAAAACATTAGGGTAAGTCCAGGGGAGATGGCTGTAAGGGAGAGACGGCCAATTAAAAAAAATGCTAGAAACACTTGATTTCGCTATTTATCTTTCAGTTCACTTCAATTAGTGCGTAAGAACACATGCACGAAAAACAATTTGCGAATTATACACCAAAGGTTAGTAAAATCCATGTGTTTTCTTTTGTCTAGTGTGAAAATGAGTTCAGGAGTTCATTATGCGATTTTAAGTGTTTTTGTAATGGATTATGAATCAAACTGGAACATAACCTCAAAATAAGCACATTGACTCATGAATTTTGTTTCGTGGCTGGTGTGCCCATCTCTACCGAAAAATTAGGAGAGATGGCCATATTCGTTCAGGGTATGATGGCCATAGTATTGATAGCGGTAAAAAGGGTAAAAAGGCTGCCACGGAAGAGAAAAGCCTTGAGAATGATATCTGACAGTAGCGACGATGAAGAACAGCCAGTTTTATATGATTCATAAAATGAAGAGTGTGAAGGGAGAGAAGAACTGCTGTGATTTGGAAGAACACCGTTAACTGCAATTTGGATGAGTCACCTGAACGCAGTTAACCATAGGCGGTTTAAGGGACTCATCCGAAATGTAGTTAACTGTGTTGTTCCGAATCACGATAGAGAAGATGTGTGTGTGATGTGGAGAGAACTATTTCGAAACATGCCGTACTGAAGACTGGCTTCAGTGTACCTTTTGTAAAATTTGGGTGCATGAAAATTGCACTGCGTTTGAGAACATGTATTCAAAAGGGCCTAGCCGGGTAAGCATGTAAAATCTGCCCCCGCATGTATCAAGGCCAAATTGGTACCATATATTGGCACCTATGAGTCACAAAATTCCTCCAAGTCTCAACCTCAAAAAAATTTTTGGATAAAAATAACAGGTCTTAAAAAATTTTTGAATTTTTCAAAAACAAATTTTGAGGTTATGTTTTATAGTGACACCCATCATTTTTTCCATGAATATTCCTTCAGGTGTCCTCTTCAACATATATTTTTGTCAAATTTTTTGAAGTGGTGCAACATAGTGAAAAATAATAAAAATCGTACTCGGGACACTGTGTAATTTGTATACTGTATTTGTATACTGTACTGGCCGACTATTTCTTTCAGAAACAACCCTTTTTCATCTGACTTTCGTCAGCAACGTTATTTTTTCACTCTGTATGATCTTTTCAACAGGGTGACAAGACATATGTTGGAGAATAGTGCTTTCTTTCTTCTTACTTACTTAGTGCAAGACATCTTCATTTGTTCGTAATTTTAATTCGAACATAATTGTTGTTCTAGCGCCATTTCACTTTGCGATATTCATTTGTTCGTTTTCGTGATTCTACTTAGTGCACTGTTTCACTCTACTGCAAAGACACCTGTGATCTTACAATTCATTGTGATTTTATTATTATCGCAAGAATCTCTTGTCATCTTCATTTGTTTCCCGAACATAACTGTCGTTCTAGCGCCATTTCACTTTGCGATATTCATTTGTCGTATTCGCAGTTCTAATTAGTATACGTACTTTTAAATACTACACTATTTTACTTTATTGCGAAGATTACTTCTGTGATCGTACAAATCATTGTGATTTTACTATTATCGCAAGAATCGTTTTTTATTTTTTATTCTTTCCTCAATCGTAATTCTCATTCTTGTGTCATTGCACTCGTCGATTTTCATTTGTTTTTGTGCGTTATTTTCATTCATACACTGTTTTGTTCCTGATTTTTGTTTATGAGCTTTCTTAATCTGTTGAAAAGTGAACTTTTTTAGTTTGATACTTATAAAGATCTTATTACTCAAATATGGCTCCATCACTGGATAAGCTTATGTGTGCTGGCTGCGATGTAATTTTGAGAAAAACGAGGGGTAAAAAAAAGTTAGTGAATACTACGGATGAAGCGAAAGCTTTTTCCTCCTGTCCTAAACGAGTAATAGTTGTAGGTGACATTTTATGTTCTAAACGTCGACTCACTGTTTATAGAAAAGATAATTCTGACAAAAACCTTGATTTTGAAACTGAAACAGATCTTTCTGCTTTTGAATCAACGTCTAATGACCCAACATTTGAAGTAAAATTAAAATCAAATCGAGCGGATTCTGAGATTGAATATGTAGAAATTCCGATGCAGAGGTATGTTGCTACCCACAAATGCTGCTGTTTTTAATTTTCTTCCAATAATATAACTGTACTTCCTGTAGAAGCCCGCACGCAATGTTATATTAAGAAAAAAAAATTCATTCCGCCTGGAAATCGATGCTGTAAAACTCATCTGATAAAAAATCGAATTTACGAGGAAGATCTTAAGCTTTTGAAAACGCATTCCAACACAATAAGGCTCACCGTGTCAGAATTATCTAAAGTGATGGAAACTCTTTCCATCAAATGTGATTCCACATTGCTTGATTAATCGGTGAATTCATCCTTTCAGAAAAACAAGTGAAAGTTTTCACTGGTTTATCTTGGGAAAATCTTCTGGAGATAAAGGAAATGATGACTTCTATGCGAAATAGTCAATCTCGATCTGTGATCCAAGCTCTCGTTGTATTTCTCTTCAAGCAGATAATTTCAGACTATTCTGCAAGTGTGGTTAAGTCTTTTGAAAATGACGTTCTACCAGGTCGTTTTGGTTTGAATTCTTTTGATAGAGCTAACCTCATTCAAAATCATACGACGGAAATTGCAAAGAATTTATTTGACGCTCATAATCACTTACTATTGATCTGTGATTGTACATATGCGCGACATCAGAAAAGTACAAATAATGAATATCAAAGAAAGTCTTACTCTGGACAAAAGGAAGTTCCCCGTTGCAAGCCTTTTACCATTTGTACGACTGATGGATATGTAGTGGATATGCTTGGACCGTATCTTGCAAATCACAATGATGCAGAAATCTTGAAAACCATTATTGAAGATGCAAATGGCTTATGCAAGTTCTTGGAAAAAGATGATGTCTTTGTACTTGATCGAGGCTTTCGAGATGTAAAAAAAGATTTGGAAGAGAAAAATTTCAAAGTATTGATGCCCGCATTGAAAGGTAAAAGAAACCAACTGACAGCAGCTGAGTCCAACCAGTCCCGGTTTGTGACTACAATTCGTTGGGCAATAAAAGCTGTTCACGGTATTCTTAAACAGAAGTATCGGCTTTTGTATAACAAAATAGAAAACGAAATAATACTGAAAGTTGGTATCTTTTTTAGAATTGCATCATTTCTTAATAATAATTATGGTGAAAGGCTGCAATCCGACGTAGAAGCTAGAGATGAAATCTTGGAAAGAATGCATGTTCGAAAATATGTGCAAAATACACTAGCTAATGAGGCAGAGGAAAAAGGGTGGATTCGATGAAAAACTCTCTTTCAAGCAGTCACTTCAGAAGAAATACTAGATTTTCCAGAAATGACAGAAAGAGATTTAGTGGTCTTTTTCACTGGATCATATCAGCTTTCTCAAGCTGTATCTTATTTGGCAGAAATGTTAGATATGGATGGAAAACTGGTTCTTGAGTATGCGAAAGAAGAAACCAATGTGCTTAAATTCAAGCTCCAATCACGACACATTTCTCGAACATCATACAGATGTTTTATTAGGTACAAGCCTAATAGTGTTGGAGTTTCAGGCGTAACACACTATACATGTGAGTGTGCTAATGGCAGGCGAAATTGTTGGCTGCTGTTCACACATTGCTGCCATCGTGTATTACCTGTCACATGCAAAGTATTTATCAAGGATTATTCAACCAGCTCAAATACTCAGCGATGTATTTAAAACAAAAAATTATATTCCAGTGATTGATAACAACAGCGATGAGGATTAAAATACAATTCTTGATTTGTGAGAGGCGAGGGGACTCACGATAAAAAAGCGCCCCGTATTGTGAGAGCCAAGGGGACTCAGGATCAAAAAGAACCCCGTATTGTGAGAGGCGCGGGAACTCACGGTCAAAAAGCACCCCGTATTGTGAGAGTCTAGGAAAAATGTATTGTTCATAATTACATATAAATTTTATAAGTTCTAGATTTGCCAACAACGTTGCTGATGAAAGACAGATGAAAAAGGGTGGTTTCTGAAAGAAATAGCCGGCCAGTACAGTATACCATAAAGGTACACAGTTACACAGTGTCATACATTTTCGAGGTTGAGACTTGGAGGAATTTTGTGACTCATAGGTGCCAATATATGGTACCAATTTGGCCTTGATACAGCAATAAAATCAATATATACGGGTAGTAAAGCGAGTGTAAGCGTAAATGGGAAACTGAGTGACTGGTTCGATATTATGCAAGGCGTGAAACAAGGATGCGTTATGTGTTCATGGCTATTTATCATCTTTATGGATAAGTGTCTAAGAATGGCCCTCTTCGACGAAGAAGGTGTAGATCTCGAAACACTGAAGGTACGTGGGTTAGCTTTCGCACATGAAAAGATTATTATAGCAGAATCGATCGAGGACTTGCAAAGAATGTTGAATAAACTTAATACAAGCATGAAGAACATGGACCTCAAATTTAACGTAAATAAAACAAAAATCATGGTGTTTGAAGGAAAAACTGAGAAAACAATGTGCAACATTGTCCTAAATGATGAGAGATCAGAACCAGTTGACAAGTACGTATATCTGGGTAGCCTATTCCCTAGCGGCGGAAAAATAGATGGAGGGTTAGATAGGCGCATAAATAAGGGTAAGCAGGTTATCGGTAGAGCAAGGTCCATGCTCAGAAATAAAAACATGTCATAAAAAGCTAAAATGGCCATACATAATTCTATATTCGTACCGACTGTACTATACGGTAGCGAGACATGAACCTGTCAAGAAAAGGACAGGAGTAAAATTAACGCGATCGGCATGAAACCTCTACGCACAATATGCGGAAAAACACTGATGGACAAAATCCGAAACGAGATAATCCTCAAAGAATGTCGTGCAAAAGAGACAATAGTTGACACATGGGAAAGAAATCAGTCAAGATGGTTCGGTCATCTTGAAAGAATGAAGGATGAACGACTGACCAAACAAGTGTATAAAGGTAAAGTAAATGGCAGAATGCCCAGAGGTAGACCGCCAAAAGAATGGTTAGAATCTGTGAATGAGACACTAATCCGAAGAGACATAAGAAGCCGTAGAAACACGAGAGCTTGCATAAAAAAATGCATGGATTTGAAGGAAGCTAGAGTAATATGCCAGGACAGAAAAATGTGGCGACACATAGTTTGTAAACAGAGTGACAATAGAGTGAATGACGCATGAAACAAAGACCTTGGATACTAAATGGGCACAAGTGGGGAACCACGCATAACAATTTTGTGAGCCTCTTCACCTGGGGTGATCGCTGAAGAGATTGATCAGCAACCTGGGTCGGAGCAGTGTTGCGGAGTGAACATGTCATTTAAATAAATAACACGAGAATTCCAGATCAATCTAAAATATCTATACCTAACACCAGTATAACTATCTACCTTATACCTATATACCCATCTACACATTACTATTTACCAACCGAGCAAGTCACGCCTACCCCGAAAGGGAGATGGCTTAATGGTATAATAATAATAATAAATAAATTTAGTTTTGTTTTAACTGGTCCTTGAAAAAACTAGGGCCATCTTCTCCGTATTCAAAGAATCCTAAGAGAATTTATATGTCTCTAGTATAAACCAGTCTATAGGTTGAATTTTAATTTTTGTTGTTATTGTTATTATTTTTATTTGTGCTTAACAACTTTTAGTTTAAAAAATAGTACATTATATACCACGGTGTAAAAGCAAGACTTTTTCGACGTGTGTTTCTTTCGGTACGAATCATAGTAGGTGAGAGCGCATGAACTGCAGATGAAAACTGGAAAAACACTTAAGCCGCAAAAAGTCCCCCGACACCCTTGGAGCACAGGGTATTCCTTATAACACAAGCATGATTTCAGACGTTTTTTGTAACACGGGCATGATTTCTGTCCATATGAAGGAATTTTAGGAGCTTTGTTGTTATTCACAATAGCAGTTTAGGAAATTTTTGAAAATTTGTTTCATGTATGATGAACTCATAAATTACGAAATTACAAAAATTCTGAAAAATTATGTTTAATTTGTATATTACCACAAATTTTAAATATTTCTGAAATTTACAAATGTTTAAAATTTTAAAAACTTGGTAAATTTTCAGATAATGCGGAAATCTACAAGCGTTCAGAATAAATTATGGTAATCTATCGGGAACGTGTGGTAAATTTCGCTTGAAATAGGTCCAGCTTTTCAAACCGAGAGAGAAGCAACTAGAAAAACGTGGATTACTATGAAGTACATAAAATTATGGCAGAAAAGAATTACTTTTTAACAAAGTTGTGGATACTTCCAGAAGCTGGATGAACTTTGAAAGAAATAGTTGGATTTTTAACAAAAAACTTGAACTATCAACCAAGACGAAACAAAACGCAATAGTTACATTTTTATTAAAACATTAATTTTAAACTCAAGATCAGCCGGCTGTGCAAGCACACTCTTATCGCTTGCTCTATATTTAAAATGTAACTATTTGGTTGAAAATATACGTATTGTGTTGAAATTCGTCCCTTTTGCAAAAACTCGATTTTTTTGGTTGAGAATACAACTTTATTATGGAAAATTAAACTGTTTTCGTTAAGAAGTTTCGTATGAACTATTGCATTCTTTGTTAAAAAAATGTGTACTCTTAGGCACAACTGTTTGGTAGAAAATCCGTTTTTTACATTCTCATTCTAATGAGAAGGTATTGGTTTTATGTAAAATTTGACATAGTCGGTTTTCATCAAATGTCCACGTTTTGAGACCTCCTGAGTCAGAAAAAACGATTTTTACGAAGGTGTCTGTCTGTCTGTAGTCTGTAGTCTGTCTGTCTGCCTGTCTGTCTGTCTGTCTGTCTGTAGCCACGATAACTTTCGAAAAAATGATCAGATTTGATTGAGCTTTGGCACACTTTTTTATGGCCGAAAAATAGAGAACAAGTTCGTTAACCAGCTATTTTTTATGAAAATCCAAAAAGTGAGCACATTTTGAAAATTTTTGAGACCACTTTTTTGGAAGATTTGAAAATTCTATGTACGGTTATTAGTAGTACGTAAAATGACGAACAAAATATTCTTATGACTTTTCGTGATAAAAAAAAAATTACTGGAGTTATAGCATTTTCAAAATTCCAAAAAACAAACGAAAATGAACATTTTAAGCCGAAAAACGCACGATATGAAAAAAAGTCAAGAGGAGAAAAACGTTGATTCCTGAACACCCTATAATATTTTCATAACAACTTTTTGAATTTTTCGAAAAATAAAAAATTCAAATTTTGATCGCACAAAAAATTAATGAAAAATCAAAAAAGCCATTTTGCTGTAAAACTATGCAAGATACCAGAAAAGATCATCTCACCAAAATTGTGCACCTAAAAAAGATCTACAAATTTCTTATCATTCACTTTTTGATATGACGCGTAGTTTTTGTTTTATTCGTAAAAAACAGCATTGAAAATAGAAAAATCAAATTTTCAGACGAATATTACCAGCTACGAAAGAATGACCGAAACAAAATTTGTTCATCCATGGAAGAGGTACAAATTTATTGTGACTTATGTTTCAATAGGATGCGTGGTTTTTGTTTTATTCGTGAAAATAACATTGACAGTAAAAAAAATCAAAGTTTTGAAAAAACAATGCAAGGTACGAAAACATATAAATGAACAAAAATTGTGCATTCAAAAAAGACTTACACACCCCTAATCAATTTTTGTGGTAAGAATATATTCAAAATGAAAAAATTAACTTTTTTGATAAACGGCACAAGCTAAAATAAAATGTTAACTAATAAAATTTGTCGCCTCAATTATATCATTACTTTTCATTTGAAATCAAATACAAATTTAGTAATTTGTATATGAAGTACATATGACACGAAGCACAAAGTGCGCGCTCAGTGTATTTACCAAATCGCACGCCGTAAGTGCGCTCCAACTTTTTTGTTTCTATCATACGGTTCAAATGATTTTCAAATCAAATATCGAGCGCGAAGCGCGAGTGTCTGGATGAGAATGTGTTCCTTAAGGTCGATAGAACCTTGAGTAAATAAAGTTCCTTTTCAGTCTAAAATAAAAGAAAATTTAACAATCACTTAATATTTTGAGGTTTTGATAATTTTATAATATTTGCAAACAAACTTTTTCTTTTCATCGAAGTCGAACACGAAGTTCAAAAATCTAGAGGAGCCTAGCGTAAAGCGCGATGCAAATACGCCCGAGCGCGTAGCGCGAGGTGAATACATAATCGAGCGCGAAGCGCGAGATAAATATATGATCGAGCGCGAAGCGCGAGATAAATATATGATCGAGCGCGAAGCGCGAGATCCAACAGTCGCGCGCCCTAGGCGCGCTCAAACTTGCGAGCGAAGCGAGCCGCGCGCGAAGCGCGCCATGAGAATGTGCCCGCGAAGCGGGCAGATTTTTTTTCATTGAATAATTAATTTTTTTCAATGAAAATTAAAACATTTCATTTTTGGTTAAAAAAGGATCATTTTAATTTCTCTTTCAAACGAAATCAGTGACATTGTCACAGGTTGAATTAGTATTTTGACTTATCACTGGTGAACCAGTGATTTTCCGATTTTGAATCGATGAACGAGTAAGTGGCTCTAATGCAAATGTTACTGAAATAAACCAGTGACGGCAAATCAGAGATTCAGCCAGTGATCATAGTAGAAATATAGCATTTCGTGCGAGTGAAAAGCAACTTTATTGTTTGCGTTAGAAATATTTCGGGCATGGCTGCACTAAGCAGGCGATTTAATTTTTTTGCCTGAAAGTGTGGAGGCCCCTGATCACTTGGGTTTGACTTCGAGCGACGCGACGCGTGGACGGAATGACGGGCCTTTCCACATTTAGCCGAAATGTAATATATCCCATTATATTGTAGCCCGCCTTCATTTATTGTTCTGAATTTAATGTTCTTGAATGATAATGCAAAGGTTAGTACAAAAGTGATGAATGATAAATGTCATACATCTCGGTTGGGGACTTCGACCAGACCGCCTGGCGAGTCATCAGGTTACTGATAGAGAGTCCCTGTACCAAGAGTTTTTTCTGAATATTACGAATGTTTTTTTATTACAAATGTTACAAAGCTAAATAATGAGTCGCAGACAATGGTCCAGGGATGTTTCTGGAGGAAATCCCCCAATGCAAGTCATGTACGATCTCTACAAGTGGGGCTCTGTAGAGATTGACTCAATACTTATCTAGCTATTCGTAAGAACGAAATGAGATCTTTCTAAATCAAGAACAATACAGCCAGGAGGAGTCAGCAATGACCCCTCTGAAAAAAGCATTTTCTTCGGAAAAAATGGTAATTACCAGCGGTGCTTTAGATCATACTTCGGAATCTATGAGTGGGGAATTATCTGGGAGAAGCCCTGTCGTAGCGGGTGGAAGGGACTCAGGTGGACATGCAGGCGGCTGTTAAGAAGAGGTTGATACGTAAATTAATGAATCAATCGGACGCAACAACCAGCCAAATGGGGACTTCAAAGATTTCTTATGCTGATAGCAGCACACCAAATGAAATCAGGGAGCTGATGAAGGTGCGGTTGTGAGGTCTAATGGACTCTCACAGCCAGGCCCTTTGAAGTCAACTGAAAGTGGTCACATGTATCGCCATATGTTCGGACTGAGTGTCCCTAACTTGGCCCATTGAAGCTGTTGGAGGATAACAACCTTGAACGGGAGCTAAGATCAAAGTCATCGAAAGCAAAGACCTTCCAAGGCCAGTAAATCTGCTGACTTGGATTTCTGGTGTGTTCGTAAAATAAAAAACAGAAGAAAAAAATTATAAATTGAATAAAAAAAATAAAATAAAAACAATTAAAAAAGATGCTAGCAGTCCAAAATACAAACCTTGAAAACAGAAGGATGGAAGGTTATCAATGCCAAGGCGGGTAGTCCATTCACCCAAATTGTAATCGCTGCACAGCCAGGAGTGGTCGAGAGTCTCAAGAAAATCGATTGCCAAATCGATCTTGGCAAATCGATTGATATGGTCATTTTAGCTTTTTTTGATATGTTTTTATTTGTTAGGATGGACCCTGCTCTACCGATAACCTGCTTAGCCTTATTTATACGCTTATCTAACTCCCCATCTATTTTTCCGTCGCTAGTAAATGGACTACCCAGATATACGTACTTATCAAATTTTGATAAAGTCTCATCATTTAGGACAATGTTGCACATTGCTTTCTCACTTTTTCCTTCAAACACCATGATTTTTGTTTTATTTACGTTAATTTTGAGGCCATGTCATCTGCGAAAGCTAACCCACGTACCCTCACTATTTCGAGATCCACACCTTCTTCGTCGAAGAGGGCCATTCTTAGACACTTATCCATAAATATGATAAATAGCCATGAGTACATAACGCTTTCTTTTTCCACGCCTTGCATAATACCGAACCAGACATTCAGTTTCCCATTACCCCTTACACTCGCTTTACTACCTGTATATATTGTTTGTATTGCTCGTAGGAGCCATCCGTTGATTTCGTACTCTTTAAAGACGTATTGTAGGATTCTACCCCCCTCCTTGCCTTCCCTTAAATTGATTTCCGCTCTCCCCTCTCCCATCCCCTCTCTTAGCCGCCACTTACTGCTCCTGCTCTCATCATCATCATCATCATCATTCTCTCCTCTCTCATTCTCCCTACTCCCTACTCTCTTCTCTTCTTGTCACTCTTTTGCACTCCCACTCTTTGATTATATGCTGATATTAGAAAGTATTTTCAAGAAAATACACAAAATACCTCAAATACAAAATACAATTCTTACATGTACTTCAAATAATATTTCTAAATACTCAAATGTATTTTGTAGCTGTATTTGAACTACATCACCTAATTGTATTTTCCCCATGAGGTATTTCAAATGTATTTTGTCTGAATGTAGTTTGTATTTCAGATACCTCAAATACAATTTTTGTGAAATACCGCCCGGCTCTGATTAGAATGAAAAACGTGAAAAATGGAAAAGTATGATGAAACGAGGCGATGCTGTGACATTTTTTAATATTGACACATTAGGAATATTATATTTTGAAAAAGCACAAGTAAAGTAGCCTGTGACGAATTTAAAGACACTTCCTGTTGATTGTTTGAACAGAGTTAAGAAAAATGAGAAATCTTTCCAATCTCAAAACGACAAGGAATCAATGCGATTCAAATTAATTAAACACAATCAGGGTCTTTATGTGTTACTTTTTAACAGAGTTCTGTTTTCGCCTCAAATAAGGATGATCTTGAGTGTCTGAAGAAGTTTATATTTATTGAATAGTTTTTTTTTTCTTACGCAAGATGCTTTGTTTTCTCTCTGAATCAAAACTGTTTTAGCTTAACTAATCACAACTAAAATTTAACAAGATTACCATAACAACTTTATATGATGCCGTAAGTACTTACGATCATGGTGAAAGAATCTTTCTACTAGGAGATATGAATGGATAGGCTGGCGTCCAACTTCAGGGCACAGAAGGGGTGCTAAGTAATTCTGGGGATCCAAGAAGAAATGCTCACAGAGAAAGATTAGTTAGTTTATGCTTAGAAAAGGGCTTATTTATTACAAATACTTGCTTTAGGCATAACATGATCCACATGTACACCTGGTATAGAGGAGATAGCCACAGTATAATCGACTTCATTGCTGCGGATGGAAGATTAGGAGAGCTAGTAAAAGATAAAAGGGTCATGACGGTTTCTGAATACAATCCTCATCATGACCTTCTATTCTCGAAAATAAACTTAAGTCAGGGATGGAGAAGAGAGAGAACCAAAAAACGAATCGAGATTGAGAATCTACAGAAACCGGAACGATCGAAGATGTCATGGTTAGAAGTAAGCATATTACAGAAAATTGAACATCACACGCCTTAGTGATGAGTAGAGAAATCTAACTGCTTCTTTACGATTCAAACTACTTTGTTGAACACTTATTTTTTTCGCAAGATTCAACTGTTTGGTCAAAAATTTAACTATTTTCTTGGAAATTGTTTTTTTTTTTGCGAAAAATTTATCACTTGTAAGTTGAGTATTCAACTATCTGGTAGAAGAATTTTCGCGTACCTTATTTCAATTGAATACTTCTTCAGATCAAATGAATATGCCCGCAGAGCGCAAATGTCTTCCTAAACATTCCTGAACTATATAGTCCAATGTTCACAGGATTCCAAAAAATAGTTGAGGAATATTCCTGGAGGTGGGTAAATGCCCGTGTAGCAGAGGACGCAGGTTAAGTCCAGATATGACCTTGACAAATCGAAAATTTGACCTGGAAAGGTCAGGGCAAGGTCAAACAACGTGAAGCAGCATGACTCGACTGACATGCATTTTTGAAGAAAATGTCCTGGTGAAGGTTCTGGTCATAGACAAGGTCAAAGTCACCAATCGATCGGGAGTATAAAATGCTACAACTCTTGCGTTGAACATTTTCTTCATAAATGCATGCTGGTCGAGTCATCCTGCTGTACGTTGCATGACCTTGCCCTGACATTTCCAGGTCAAATTTTCGATTTTTCAAGATCATATCTGGACGTAAAATTTTCCGCTCTCTAAGTTCCCGGGGTCAAAAATACAGGTTCTCATTTAAAAAAATCAATTTGACCTTGAAATGATCATGAAGGTCATGTTCAAGATCAAAATAAAGGTCACCATTGAATTCCTCGTTGAAAGTTCCTTCAGGAATGACCTTGACCGCCCTGAAAAATATCTTACCTGAGGAAATATTCAGCCGTCCCGGGACTTTTTGGACACCCTGTATAGTTGACAAAACACTGATAACACAGCTACACAAAAAAAGTGTCGTGATCTGGGGACGCGACATATGTTTTCACATTGATTTTGACGCGCTGAATCCGAATCCGATGTCAGAATTTGCCCACACGTCAGCGTTTCATCCTAAATTGAAAAAGCTTGGAAAATTAGTATTTTCTGTTCTGGGGATGAGGCATATTAATTCTTATGTTTTTCGATGCACTGAATGCGAATTAGCTGTCAGAATTGATCCCACACGTTGTCCTGTAACGTTCTTGGCGTTCCAGTTTACTACCTGAAATTTACAATTTATTTTTTTCATGTTGTGATGAAATCTAAGTTAACGACATGTCAAAGAAATTGTCCAAATGTCTTCAGTTTTATTTCTTTCCACTATATCGTGTCCTTTTCTCTTCGAAGGGTCGATGCAAAGGGTTTCGCCTTCGTTTCACCCCCTTCACAACAGAATCTCTTTTCAGCATCCAACAAAAATCAGCCAACATGACTTCTTCTCATCTACCCTGATACCGTTGTTCCATGACATTTATATCTTGATGAAATCGTTCGCCTTGTTCTTCACTGTAGTCGCCAACATTGTCGGGAAACATATTCAAATGCGAATCAAGGAGTGTAAATTTAGATTCATTAAACACCCCAATTTTTTGAAATTCATTACCATCTCATCCACAAATTTTTTGTAGTTAGGACTTTTGTTGCTCCCCAAGAAATTTGTCGCCACTGCCTAGAAGCTTTCCCAAGCTTTTTTTTCGACGTTGCTCATCTGAGTAATGAAGTTCGGGTCTTTGAATAGCGTTCTGATTTGCCGTCCATCAAATACACCTTGCTAAAATTTAGCATCTGATATTGATGGGAATTTTCGCCCTAGGTACGTACAGCATTTACCATCCTTATCCAAGGCTTTGACAAATTGCTTCATCAATCCAAGCTTGATGTGGAGTGGTGGAATTAAGATTTTTCGAGGATCAGCCAGACACTGGTTGATGATTTTGTGACAACCGGGTTCAAATGATTCTCTCTCCGGCCGATCTTTTTCGAGATAATGGTTGGCACGATCTCTGCTATCCCACAGGCACAGAAAGCATGGCTCTTTTGTGAAACCAGATTGTTGCCCTCGTATCATAGTTATAATTTTAAGATCTCCACAGATTAGCAATTTGTGATTCGCGTACTTTACTTTCTTCAAAAGCATTTTTAATTTGTTATACTCCTTTTTGATCACTGTGGAGTGAGCAATTGGAATGGGAGCGTAAAAGTTGGTATTGTGTAGTAGAACTCCTTTTATGGTTCGTTTGGATGAATCAATAAAAAGTCTCCAGTCTTCATTTTCATATGCATCGCTTTTCATTTGATCCATGCAGCCTTTCACGTCAGTGCAATAAACCAGAGAGGTCTCTTTCTCTTTTGCGAAAAAGTTCCGGATCCGTTGCCCACTGTCACCACGTGAAGGTGTCCTGGTTACAGACAAAAGCGAAAAATGCTAAAACGGTTGGCGATATCAATATATTCACCCATTCTTCCAGAAATCGTAAAATAGAGACTATAAAACAGGAAAGTTTATGTTAATTTCGTTGCAAAGGCATTGCTTATCGTGTTAAAATTTACCCTTTTGACGGAATAGTAGAATCTGCGATGGAAGATAAGGGTTATATAAGGCCAGGTTAGGTTCGGTTAGGTTAGGTGAGTTCAAGTTGGGTTGAATGGAATAGAAAATTATCATTGTCTTGTCCACTTTATATAAAAAATATATATATAACTTTTCATCTGGGAACATTCGCAAGAAAGGTTCCGGGAATGTTCGTGACGAATTAATTAATTAATTACTTAGTTAATTATTTCAGAAAATTAATTTTTCCACGAAGATTTCCCGCACCTTCATTGGGCACGTTCTTCGACACAAAGACATTTACCTACTTGCGCTAACCTTCCTAGAATATTCTACAAACTTTCTATTACCACTAACACTTCTGTATGCACTAAGAGGTCCTTGAGATTCAATTTGTTTGAAAGCTAAAAATGTCCGCTGCTCACGAAAGCCTCAGTTAATTTTTGGAAATCTTGGTCAGTTTTTGTTTGAAGTTATTTTCAATCCTAATTATAATTTCCCATTTGAAATATCCTTCAAACAATTCGCTTTATGTATTGGGGTGGTCCTAATTACATGGGTTGAACAATAACTAAATAGATAAGATTTTGAATATTATTTATTAATGCATGTTTTTAATTATCGCGCCTTTTTGTTTCAAGTAATTTTTCTCGTTACCTTATACTCTCAAAAAATATTATATTGTACAATTTTTATTCTACAATGTTCATGTTCTTGAAATAAACCGATAGTGATATGAGGAAAAAATATGAGGACCACCATGTCCCATGGTATGTGGTACACTGACCGAAATGCAAGACCAACGATTTAATTAAATACAAAAAAATGACCTAGTTGAAAAACGGGTTTGAGTCATGACATATGTAACCTGATAATGTGAGCTCCTCACCAAAAAATACAGACATAAAAATTACATTTCCATGATAATTTACAGGATATTTAATTGTAATCCCGGCACCATACCCCACTCACCCCTATTTGCTCAGTTGTACCTCATAATCTATTCTCTAGACAAATTTGAAACTCGTACATTTTCTATATCAAGGTTAGATCTCTTTAAAGCAAAAAGAAATGTTCCGATCGAATTAAAACTTCTCTTCGTAAATTTCTATTTTTAAGAGGAAATCATCTAGACGTTTCATTTGTTGATAAAAAATAATCCAGGCCAACCAGTATCATAATGTTTCCTAAAACTGTTGCAAAACCTATACCTATCAATAATAACATTATTTATTGTTTATGAACTCCCTTGCTCCATTTTCATAACAATTGTTGAGAATAATAACCCCCAATGAACATAACTGATTGGAAAACAAAATTTCATTACTTTTTGAAAAAATGTCAAACTTTTTACTTTCTTGACCTTTTCTCGTGCGACGAGCCATTATTTATTCTCAGCCATTGAGGCAATATATTTTTCATGAATCCACGCTCCCTCGTTAGCAATTTCACAATATGTCCTTCTGATTGTTTTACTAGTGTTGATAATGCTAAACCATCGCGTCATTTGATTCAACTTCCTTATGTTTCACGTTTTCCATGCTTATAACTGTTTTAAAATCATTATATACAGTCATGATGGGGATTGCATTCAGAAACCCTCATGACCCTTTTATCTTTTACTATAGCTCTCCTAGTCTTCCATCCGCACCAACGAAGTCGACTATATTGTGGCTATCTCCTCTACACCAGGTGTACATGTGGATCATGTTATGCCTAAACCAAGTATTTGTAATAAATAAGCCCTTTTCTAAGCATAAGCTGACTAATCTTTCTCTGTTAGCATTTCGTCTTGGATCCCCACCATTACCTAGCACCGGTTCTGTACCCTGAAGCTGGACGCCAACCTATCCATTCATATCTCCTAGTAGAAAGATTCTTTCACCACGATCGCAAGTACTTACGGCATCATATAAAGTTGTTATGGTAATCTTGTAGGGCTTTAAAACGGCAACGTTTTAAATAAATAGAATATACAAGAATTCTAGACAAATTTAAAAAATCTATATCCCCTATCTCACATTACTCCTTTCCTCACCGAGCAAGTCACGCCTACCCCAAAAGGGAAATGGCTTAATGGTATAATGATATTATTAAGTTTTCCCATAACTCACACTATACGCAGATTATTTAGGCCACTTCCGTTAAAAAAATTGAAAAAACAGATTTTTTTATATGAAATCATCTTTTAACGAAATGGTCTGAATCCACTATTAACTTTTTTGTTAAATCTATTGGCTAGCCCAGGAACCTTAAAATATTAAAAAATTATCATAATTTCATAAAATGTTGTAACAAAATGCGTAATTAGACTTTATTTGGGTACATTTTAACGGTTTGCCGACTTTTGCCTACAGAACCGAGTCAACTCGGTCTTCTGGCCAACTATACAAAATTGCCCGAAAATCCCGAAAAACCATGCTTTTCTTGATTTACTTCAAAATTTTTGGCTGTTTCAAAAAAGTGGTCAATACAAAGTTGTAGATCTCTATGAAATACATCGTTTAGTTTATTTATTTATTTTTTTTTAAATGAAAAAACGCTCTTTAAGAAAAATTGGAAAAAAGTAAAGAGAAATTTTTGCAAAATATTTTGCAAACAAGTACGAAAAATTACAACCATTTGCACAGAAAAATACAAATGAATACAATAAATTACAACGAAAATGTCCAAATTTTCAGGCCCTTAATTATATAATTCCACCAGCACACATAGCTGTCTGTTTTCTTAATGCGATGAGGACAATTGTCCTCAAACGCTTTGTTCATGCTTTTTTGTAAGATATTGACAGCAAATTCTATTTGTCCAATAGACTTGATTCTGCATGGTATAGCGCCCAGCAAACTGCTGAGATTGTTACGTCCCGAGCAAAAGGGCTGGTAAGACCTGACCAATTATTTGTTTGTAGGTTTGTGCGTCACTTATCAAACCTACGCGGACTGTGACAGATTACAGTGTTTAAACGAGTGAGAGATAATAACTGTAACAATTGATCAATTGTATAGAATAAGAACAGAGTTAAGGGTTACATAAAATAAACTTACATATACCTGTCTATGCTTGACAGGACAAGAGAGAGTTGTATTGTCGATTGGATCTCCTTTTATAATGTAAAACACCGACGGAATTCCACAGGATGATTGTAGTGAGAAGATGCACAAGCACTTTTCACTAGTTGTAGTGCGATACACGGTCCTAAACAGCTACCGAATCCACACTGAGTTCTTTTCGCGGATGTATAACACTGCTTATATCGAACACTTCGTATATCGAAGTTGTCAGTATGACTGCCGGGAACATAAGACAATTGACAGGGATGGCCCTGGGGTTTATATATTATGGGTTCTCGATGCTAGAGATAGGGGCGATGAATACGTGCCGAAAGTCATGTACGAACTTTTGAAATTGGCGCGTTCCTAACTTTTCAAATCGGCACGTTCCTAACTTTTGAAATCGGCATGTTCCCTTCGATAATCTTACCCGTATCTAGCACCGCTCAATGTTTATACATATCAATATGTTTGATTACATTATTATTAAACTGAAAGCGAGGCTAGTGAGTGACTAATGATATTGAGCGTTGAATGATTTACGCTAGTGAGTGTTGAGTTACGCGAGCGGCCAATATGTAATTTCCCTCTGCTGACACTCTCGGTTATCGATTACCTCGTATCTTGCTCTTTCAGGAATATGAATTCTACTCCTAACTTCATCATATTCAGTAATTTTGGTCAGACATTTTCAGATACAATGTGTCTGACCCTTCACATGAGCCTTCACATAAGCCTTCACTTGCGCACTACATGGCATGCTGTTTAAGATGGATGACTTGTAAACTTTGAATCGTTACATTTCTATCATACATTTGCATGTATATATACTTATATGTCTAATTCATTATTCGGCATGTTCTGTTTATGAGCATATATACGTATGTATGGATTATTTGTTAATATTTGATTATCTTCAGGTCAATGAATTTCTTATAACGTTCCTTTCAATTACCATGCGTTATTAAATTGTCGGTATCCTCCGAGTCTGTACCCTCCTGTGGTAAGGAGGGTTGCGTCTCAGTAGGCGTTATGTAAAATTTTAAAATTTGGGACGTAACAAGATCCTTCCTCTAAGTATCCCAGTCAGTTGATTTAGGGTTTCTATAGCTTTGAACCTCAATTCTACCGGCTATGAAGAAGAATTATATCTGTCTATGATCCGATAGGGAAGCATCTGAAGATACATGCTATCCCTTCAACACTTCGCCAATACTTATCGAACATAAAGGTAAATCAGTAG
This sequence comes from Andricus curvator, assembly GCA_932195095.1. Lineage (NCBI taxonomy): Eukaryota > Metazoa > Arthropoda > Insecta > Hymenoptera > Cynipidae > Andricus > Andricus curvator. The sequence goes on along the minus strand of CAKNYM010047149.1, from coordinate 117,356 downwards.
TTGAAAGGTAATCTAATCAAGAGTGGCCCCTTCTGTTCAATTTTCCATAATAAAGTTTCATTTTCAACAAAAAAAAATCGATTTTTTGCAAAAGGGATGAATTTTCGACACAATACGTATATTTTGAACCAAATAGTTACATTTTAAATACAGAGCGTGCCATAAGAGTGTGCTTGCGCAGCCGGCAGATCTTGAGTTTAAAATTAATGTTTTAATAAAAATGTAACTTTTTTTTGTAGAGGAGGTGAGAATGCATTTACGCACTGAGTGTGGGACTCGACCTTAAAAAGGGCAATACCCACTAAACTCACCTCCCCTCCCTGCCAACCCATGTTCCCGGAATCTGCTTTCGCATTACTTTAGGAACATGGGTTATAGGCATTCTACGCCGTGCACGCATCGGCCTCAGTAATGTGGCGGTACCACAGCTCGGGCTCGTCGGCCTTCGGCATCCCGGTTGGGTATATAAGGTTAGGCAGCGCGTCCTGGAGGCTTCTTCAACGAAGCTGCATCTCGGAACGCCCCGCACCTCTTCGTCCCCGGTTGAATATCTGTCCGGGGCGCTCCTCCCACTGCAGCGCAGAGGAAGCACTGCGGCGTGCTTTCACACATTGCAGCCTTATGGCCCTCTTTGCCGCATTTCCAGCAGGCCGTTCTCCGGTCGCAGCCTTTGTAAGCCGCTGCCATATGGCCGTAGCCTAGGTAGCGGTAACACCTCATTACCTCCGTCTCCTTTCTGACGCGACAGGATACCCATCCCACCTTCAGATCTCCCGTACGCACCAGTCTCGCCGCCAATTCTTTTGTCAGCTCAACGAAAGCCTTCAGATTTTCTCTGAAGGCTTTTTTCGTGATGCTGACTTTCACCTCACCAGAAGTCTCACCGAAGTGTTTCCTAACTGCCTCCTCGATTTCTTGGACCTCCGCGGTTGTATCGAAGTCAAGGACCTCGATCTCGGTGCGGGGGACGAGCTCGCGTACGCTACCCCCGGCTCCAACTGCTTCCTTAATGGCAGCAGACAGCTTAGCTCTGCCATCTGCTGCATGTCCTAGCTCAACTAGGACCTCTCCTCTACGAGTTTCCCTGACACCCTTGATTTTAACACACAGCTCATTTCTGCGCCTTCTTCTTCTGCTTACCGGTGTTATGGGTTTCTTTTTTCTGTCATCTTCCTTCTTCGGTGTCGAAGTCGCAGCCGCTGCAGCAGTACGGGTCCTCATCTTCTTCGCCTGTGGCCTCGAGGTGCCAGCCTCCACGGGACTCAGTGTGGACTCACTCTCACGCTTCCCAGGATGTGGAGTGGGAGTTTCCATAATTTCTTCGCTCTGCGTTGCGTTTTGGCTGGTCTCTTTCCTCTCATGTAGCTTCTTCTTCAATTCCGCCATCTCTCTTCCGAACTTCGTTCCAACGTCGGCTGATGCGAATTTAAGATAACATTTGGCGTTATCTATGCTGGAATCAATCATTCCCGATAGTTGCCGCGCTTCGGCCAGTCCATGCCGGATTGGCATGAACATATTTCTCTTAGTTTCAGAGAATTCCTTCATCTTGTTCAATACATCCTTTAATTCTCTGATGTACCTATAACTTTGCTCAACGAATTTTCCCGCCAGCATCAAGGATTGCTTCGCAGTTGACTTTTCTCTGAAGTCAAACTCCTCCGTCACGTCCAATTCTCCTCCCATCTACTCACACACACTTAAATTTAGATTCGATTCCTTCTCCATTTTATTCCCACGGGTAGCTAGGGAAATGTAGGTCCACCCCCGCAGAGCCTCGCATGCGGGGGTAATTAATAATGTAACTATTGCGTTTCGTTTCTTCTTTGTTGATAGGTCAAGTTTTTGGTTAAAAATCAAACTATTTGTTTAAAAGTTCATCCAGTTTCTGGAAATATCCACAACGTTCTTGAAAAGTAATACTTTTTTGCTGAAAATTCGCGGAGTAATACACCATAATTTTATGTATTTCATAGTGATCCACTTTTTTTTAGTTGGTTTCCTCTCAGTTTGACAGGCTGGACCTATTTCAAAGCAAAAGTTACCACACGTTCCCGATAGATTACCATTATTTATTCTGAACGTCCGTAGATTTCCGCAATTTCTAAAAATTTACCAAGTTTTAAAAATTTTACACATATAAAAATTTCAAAAATTTTCAAAATTTGTGGTAATTTACAAATTAAACATAATTTTTCAGAATTTTTGTAATTTCGTAATTCGTAAATTCAACATACATTGAAAAAATTTTCAAAAATTTCCTAAACTGATATTGTTAATATCAACAAAAGCTCCTGAAATTCCTTCATATGAACAGAAATCATGCCGTGTTACAAAAAACGTCTGAAATAGTGCATTTGTTATAAACAAATGGATTTTACTAACCTTTGGTGCATAATTCGCAAACTATTTTGCGTGCATGTGTTCTTACGCACGAATTGAAGTTAACTGAGAGATAAGTAGCGACATCAAGTGTTTGTAGAATTTTTTTAAATTGGTCATCTCTCCCTTGCGGCCATCTCCCCAGGACTTACACTAATGTTTTTATTTCAATTTGCCGGTTCAACAAAAACAACATCAGTTGAATAATGCTTTTATCCAGGAATATATTATAATCTTCATATTAGAATTTTCTTTTCATTATATCAAGAGACTTCCATGAAATTGGATAACATCAAAAAGAAAAAAATTACATTTTGGGAAAAACGACACACTGAGTCAGGATTATTATTTATTGAGCACGAAGAACATAATTTATTGAAAAAAGAGTCAAAGTTTTTGCCTTCTGGCAAAGGCTACATAAAGCTCACGCAATTAATTTAAAGAAGAAAAGTAAGGGGTACCGACCCGAACTTCGTAAAGTTCGACACTGACCCTGACCACCTCAATTCTTTCGGTGAGGAGAGAAGATAACAGGGTAGACAAGGCAAGGTTTATACCTATGCGAACGCAAGAAAAAGAAAATAACACTCACGCAGCATACAGCCATACAATACAAACACAATAGAGAAAACCGACATGAATTATCCGGAACAAAAAAAAAATAGACAAACATTATTTATCCAAAAATAATCTGTAAATTTACCATTAAAATTTTTTTGATAGAACGCGTAGTTTTTTAGTTGTATAAACAGAGGGTTTTCAACAAAAAAATATCCAAAAATTTCTCATAAATGAAATAGTTCGCCTAAATTATAACATCAAAACTGAACAAATTAAATGTTAGAAAAAAACGACAGAGGGCACAATAAAATGTTTACTAATAAAATTATTCGCCTGAATTATATCCAAAAATTCACTTTTGACCTCTTCCTTTGATAGAATGCGCACTTTTTATAATTATAAAAACAAGACAATAAAAACACATCTGTTGCAATATCAAGATTACTGTCAAATAAGGAACAAGTATGAAAGTAATCATGAGAAATAAAATTTGCACTTTATTTTGCAATATCTGCATAAGCAATCCAGGAACGAGTTGCAGAAACTAATAAAATATACATTTAATATAAAAGAGTTGAAAATAATATGCAAAAGTTCGCGTGATGAGAATGTGTTCGTCAACGCCGAAGGAGCTTTAACGAAAGAGAATTCACAATCACCAAATTACAGTTGTCGATTATTTGACCTTCAACTGTAAATAGCATTGTTAGTATGAGGTGGAAGCTTTAAATATCCATTGTATTTGTCGCCGTTTATATTTTGTACAAAAATGTGATATTTTCCTGCATTCCTTGAACGAAATAGACGCCTATTGCCAAGTGCCTTAAAAGGTTGTAATGGCGCATATAATTGATGTTCATTATGTAAGATTAAGAAAACATCAACTGGGATAATTGGATCGACAGGGGCATTAATATCAACGTCGGTAGCGGCATGGGGTCTGTCGTTATAATATTCGGGTGCTGAAATCCAAGAAGCTTTACTTGGAGTTAGTACATAAACCCGGTAGCGACCATCCGATTCTTTGTCGAAAAGCCAGTCAGGATGCTGATCTTTCGGGAGTCCACTAGATATGAGCTTCCCAAAACAATGATTTTTATCCGTCATTTTAATGTCAACGTGGGAACCTTCTCGAATATCAAACTCAGGTGGTACATTTCCAACTGAAAGCACTGCAGAAGGAGAAGGATTGAGTGGAAAAAGTGTACGTTCGATAGGAGTATGAGGATTCCGTTTTCGTCGGCGCGGCATTTGCTCTCCAGAAGATACCTGCACACCTAATTTCGTAAAAAGAAAACTGGTTACTTATTTCAAAATGTAACCCAAGTGCATTAATATTTTAAACTGTCAAAACGATTATAAGTGACGAATAACAATTGATATTCATTTGTTGATGGCATAGAAAGTGGGTTATTTTTTACAAAAAAACGTAACAATGGACGAATAAATTCCTTTAGATAAAATTATTGTAGATACCTTATTGAATAAAATATACAAAACTTTAAATGTGAATCTTCCAAAAATATAAATTTTTTACAAACTTGTTCAACTTTCGACCAAGTAGTTAAATTTGAATCAAAAATATAAATATATAACAAAAAGTAAATTTTCAATGGAATAGTTTAATTGTCTACCAAATTGTTGAATCTTCAACAATGTTCAACCAAAAATGAAATAGTTACATTTCTAGTTAAAAAATTAATTCTCAACCAAGAACAAAACGAATTTTCAAGAAAATGCTCACATTTTCAAAAAAAAGAGATAACTAGCTGAAGGATTAATTTTTTAATCAATTATAAACAAACTGAGCGTTCGATAAAAACCCCCAAAAAAACTGTGGACTTGTTTCCGAAATATCTATAAATGCGCCTTTTTATTTTTTATTTAAAACCAATTTTCAAATATTTAAATTATTCTCTAAACTTCTACAATATTGTTATGAAAAACTAAGGGTCTGATTGAAAAACAAAAAACCACCTTTGATAATCTTCTCCTAAATACTAGGGTGCCCCTTTGGTGAACCTTTTTCTACACGATTACAATATTTTTTCATGTTCTGCAATTGTTATTAGCAAACTAAGCGTCCGATCGGAAAACTGAAAACACATTTGGATTTGTCTTTGAAATATCTGCGTTCGTCTCTTTTCATTCTTTGAAAACCGTTTTTTGAAAAATTGAATCATATGTTATTAATTTCATACTTTGCAGAAAACTTCTCCAGAGTTTAAGCGACTAATATAATTGTCAATATAAAATTTGTCGAATCGGGGCAGCTTTTGAAGTGCATTTTAAAAATATTTCACACTAAAATATGGGAATTTATTATATTGAATTAAAAATAAGTTAAAATTTGAATTCCACTTTAACGTTCAATATTCAAATTTGATCGTTGCATTCATGGGATTTTTAATTTCCAAGAATTTCGTAGCTTTCGTAGCTTTGTTAATTTTTGAATTAAAAAAATAATAATATGGGCATAAGAGCCCATTTGAAGTTGAATGACTCCATATCCGTAAATTGAAATTTCATATCGCTATCAAAGATGTGACACCTTCATCACCCTGCACCCCTCCCGAAATGATATCTTTGTTAATTAGTTCGCCCGAAAATTTGTATTGGCGGCGCATTTGAGCGCATTTGAAGTTTTGTCGGATAGCTCTGCTGAATTTGAAAAATGTTATTCTTTACGAAAAACAGCGCCAGACTCCCCCTCCGCCCTAATTTGATCGCTGATAACTTGGTTATCAATGTGGCGCAAAAGTTTTTCTTGATGGCGCATATTAGCACATTTGGAGATCTTCAAGGTCATGTAATCTAAACTATGATATTTTAAATTGGAAGGGGGGGGGGTGCCTTCCCCAAGTAACACCTGATATAAATTTTAGAGTTTCGTAGCGCAAAATTTTTTATTAGTGGCGCATATGAGCGCATTTGCGGCGCAATTTAGTGGGCTACAGAAAACCTATAAAGGTTTTATTTCGGTTGCGTTTTCCATTTATACGCCATTATTCGCTCACGACGACGTATTATTTATTGGTCGGAATTGAAGGTATAAAAATATGAAATGAATGATGAAAGATACATTTCAATTGCTCTGCAATTAAACAAAAAGCTAAGATGCATCAGCAAGTATACAAACATCAAGGTCAAACAAAACAATACAATGCACTACATATTCGTAATATTATGTATGTAGTTTTTTTCCTACTCTTTCTTTCAACCCTACATGCCCTACCAATCAAAAATGATTAAAAAGAAATATGATCCACATTCCAAACTTGAGTTAATTAAAAACGACTAATACATAGTACATCGTCTTCAGCGCGAAATAAGGCTTTCATAATTTCTTAATGATGCTTTATTTTGAATTATTTTTTCCGCAAAGAACATACGTATAATTTCCTGAACAAATTTTCCGCTATAAGCTTTTTGTTGCTCGAAATTCGCTTAACTCAAGACGTGCTCCAAGATGCATGATTTATGCAATGTATCTGGTGAAAAATTAACAACTTTTATTTAAACGAAAAGGTTCATATCTTACTCACTCTAGCAGTCTTAAAGTAAATGGGTTTTTCGGGTTTACTTTGGAAACGTTAAAAGCCACAACATTTTTGTCAAGAAAAGAAAAGTGCTCAATCAAATTCCTTTAATAAGAATAGGTACTTTTAAGTTTAAATTCGAAACTTGTTTCAAAAGCCTGCAGAGGCCAAAGGCGTTTAGCGTGAAAATTTATTGGCGGTTGAGAAATTGCATTTTTTTTCTGAATAACAATTTTTCTTAGTTCATACAAATTATAATGTACTAACAGACTTGCACTAATAATTAAATTGATGAAAAAATGGATTACAACTACTATTATTACTACTACCTTGGCCTATTGATGACCTCTTGATGGCGTATTCTAGCTGCCGGCGCAACTCCCTTTCGCGCTCAGCATGGTGTATTCTCATCAATGTCGTTTCCGCAGCTAAAAAATATGATATAGGAATTTTTATTAAAGAAATACCTAGTAATGTGATAACTAATTCTAAATTGTTTAAACATTAGTTTTTTTCAGGTAAGCCGCGAAATAAACTCTGTCACTTACTCATCAGATTTATTCATGCACTAACAATTGGTGATCGTTTAAATAAATTTAGTTAACGAATGCACTGTCTGGCATAATTTCATACTTTGCAGAAGATGATAAAGGTATTAGAAAAAGTCTACTAATTCTCATGAAAAAGCATTTCAAAAACCAAGAGATCCTTTCTGATAGATAATAATAAACATTTCTTCAGAGTTTAAGACACTGTCACATAATTTTTAAGACAAAAATTCTTGAATCGGGACAGATTTTGAAGTGCTTTTTCGAAATCTTTCACTCTAAAATATTGAAATTGAAGATACTAAATTAAAAATAAATCAAAATTTAAATTTCACTTTAACATCAAATATTCTAATTGGATCGCTGCATTCATGGTGTTTTTAATTTACAAGAATTTCGTCGCTCAAATATTGAGCCCTCTTCTTGAGTATTACCCTTTTTCATTCAATATATATGTGATATCTGTGAATCGTGAATAATGATAAAAACGTCGTTGATATTATTGAACAATTCTTTGATCCATTTTTTATTTCTAAACAAAGTCGAGATATTTTTAAAAAGAATTCATTAATCAGAGAAAATGTCTGCGATTAGAAATGGTTAAGCTTTTGGCAATCACCCATATACTTATATAATTTAAAAAGTGTTTAAAAATACTATAATTGACTTTCTTTGATAATTTGAAAAAAATGTGATGCCTTTTTAAAGCAAGGTATTTACATCCCGCATTACGCTCGGTTGCTCTAGATTTTTGAACTTCGTGTTCGATTCAGATAAAAAGAAAAATTTACTTGCAAATATTATAAAATTATCAAAATCTCTACATGTATGAAGTGATTGTTAATTTTTTTTTTATTTTAGACTGAAAAGGAACTTTATTTACTTAAGGTTCTATCGACCTTAAGAAACACATTCTCATCCAGACACTCGCGCTTCGTGCTCCAAAATACATTAATCGCACACTTTGTGTTTCGTGTTATATGTTGTTCATATACAAATTACTAAATTTGTGTTTGATTTCAAATGAAGGATAATGATATAATTTAGGTGACAAATTTTATTAGTTAAAATGTTATTTTAGCTTCTGCCGTTTTTAAAAAAGGTTATTTTTTTTCCTTTTGAATGTATTCTTATAATAAAAATTGATTACGAATTTGTGAATCTTTTTTGAATGCACAATTCTTGTTCATTGATCTGTTTTCGTACCTTGCATCGTTTTTCCAAAAATTTGATTGTTTTAGAGTCAATGATATTTTCACGAATAAAACAAAAACTACGCATCCTATCGAAACGTGATTAATAACAAATTTTTTCCACTCTTTTGGATGAACGAATTTTGTCTCCTCATTTTTTTCATCGCTGTGTCATTCGTCTAGAAATTTAATTTTTCTATTTTCAGTGCTGTTTTTTTACGAATAAAACAAAAACTACGGAAACGTAAAGAGCCACAACATTTTTGTCAAGAGAAAAAAGTGCCTAATCAAATTTCCTATATGAGAATAGGTACTTTTATGTTTAAATTCGACACTTGGTTTAAAAGCCTCCAGGGGCCAAAGGCGTTTAGCGTGAAAATCTATTGGCTGTTCAAAAATTAAATTTGTTTCCTTCTTCTGAATAACACTTTCTCGTAGTTTAAACAAAATGTAATGTACTAATCGACTTGCACTAATATTCAAACTAATGCAAAAATGGATTACTACTACTACTATTACTACTAACTTGGATGACCTACTGATGCCCTACCTTGTGCTCTTTGGGCGCGCCTCAAGTCCTTTTTGAGCTCAACACGGCGAGCTTTAATCAATGGCGATTCCAGACCGCCAGCTAAAAAATATATTACAGGAATTATAAATAAAGACTCTCTTTAACGAACCCGAAAAATTGGCTATAAAACCTTTTTATCTTCAATAATTCGGACTTTAGGGTCCCTAGAAAAGTATAACATGATAAAAAGGTCTATTGGTCCAAATCAAAGATAGCCCAAATGTAATCCCAAAGTCAGTTAATATGATATCCGGCTCATGGTCCGGCTTCTACACAGAGAAAATATTCGTTGTAAAATTTTGCATTATAATATTTATTTTTACAAGAGTTCGATGGCAATCAAGGATATAGCCGAGTTAATAGTATTATTGCCACAGCGATACGAAGAAATACTTTTTCCATATCAATTATAAATATACTGCAAACTTAATAATTGCCATTTAGAGTTAGAAAGATTAATATTTTTGATAGCAGATTGAAGTAAGGAAAAAGCAATATTCATGAATTGAATAATAAGGCCGTAGTTGCAATAACTAGCAATTTAAATAACATAAGTTCCGAAATAGGTGAGAAAATTTGCCATTTTTAATGGAAAGGTTCAATGAGAGGAAAAACATTTGAATGTAGTGCTTTGCGAAAATTCCCTTTCAAAAAAGGAAATTCAGTGCCAAATGACGTCATATGCACCGAGGATCATGAGGCTGATAAAATTCCTGAATCTCATAATTTGTTTTATCACAGGAAAAGATCACCGTTCTGTAACGGTAAATGCGAATTTATTTTTATTTTGCTCTTCCGACCATGGCAGTTTTTCCTATTTTTTATGGGGAAAATTAGAATTACGTAGAATTAGTATGGGAAGAATGTCTTTACTATTATGTTTTGTGAACTTCACAGTCTTTCCTGGGGATTATAGATACCTTATTTTGGTATAAGTACAGTTATTTAATCATTTATCATTATATTCCAAAAAATAGTAACTTCACAGTGTAATATTCAGAATAGTAATTCTTGAAATAGTGACGCTATATCCTGGCTTGCTATAGTCTCATTGTAAAAATAAATATTATACTATCAAATTTTACAACCGAAAGTTTATCCGTATAGCAGTTCTCCAGATGTGTGTTGTGGTTTTAAAGATACACCACGATGGATTTAGTATTTCATTTTCTATTTGTTTTGAATGGCTTTCAAATCTACGCAGCAAGAAATACCTTCAAAAAATATTGAACGCGAACTGTATTTTTCACAACAACCTTGCTGAAAGTCAAAAGCAGGTATTAACCGTTTAGGGGGAACGTCTGTTTCAAGAGTTTTCAGGGTCTAACGCTGTTCAGTGAGACAAATTTATTGGCTGTTAAGAAATGAATTGTTGATTGTTTCTTCTGAATTCCAATATTTTGTCCATGGTTCAAAAAAATTATAATATACTAATATTCATTATCTGAACACAGACCTAGGCGGACTTCTTCATCTAACTCCTCCATCATTTTGTGGTACGCAGCCACAATTAGATCGTACTCTGAAGGCTGCGTATTAGCTGGCGCATGATCTGTAAAATATAATATAGAGTTTTGTATTAGAGTAAGTTATTATTAACGCATGAATCTGGGAACGTTAAGATTTTTTCTGGCCTCTAGCAGTGTTCCACTTGGGTATTAAGGCTTCAAAGATATACCACTATAGATGCAATATTTGTTTAAAGATGACCAATACAACAAAATTTAGACATGCACTGCATCTTCCACAACAAACCTGCTGAAAGTCAAAAACAGGTATTCACCATTTAGGAGGGATCTCTGTGAGGGCAGGCGCGGAACCAGTGAAGTGACCTGAGGGGGGAAGGGCTGGGTCAGAAATTTATATACGCATAGAGCTGTGACTACTTAAATTGACCAACAGAATAAGCTGTATACTAACGTTGATTAATAATATTTTGACCATGCCCGAAGCCTAGTCCTAGCTGTCTCTGCATCTGTACCATTTGCTGATACGCTGCTAAAGTGCCTGGACGTGGTGTACCTGCAGCTGTGAAATATAATAAAGGGATTTTTATCGAGAACTTGTTAAAAGAATCTCAAAAATTGGCTCTTGATCCAAGTTGAATATAGCCCAAATGTCATTCCAAAGTCAGTTAATATTAGAAGAACTAAGGGATACAATTTCGGTGAAGTGTATCTGTTTTGAGAATGTTGACACATCATGTGTGTAAAATGCGGTTTTACATGCATGTGAGTGCGTAAAATAAGCCGTTTTACGCACTCATATGGGTATGTAAAAAAGCGTTTTATGCACACTGTGTCAAAAAATAAAGCATATTTGAACATACGTCTTCAAAATGAAGTAGTCAATTAAAAAAAGGTGAAAAAACTTATAAATTATTTGTAATTATATTTTGGACCCATATAATTTATATCAAAAAAATTTTTCCATAGAGGACTTAAAGTATTACCTCGATATTTAAATTTTTGTAGACATATCATAGGTTTATTGACAAGGTATAATATTGAGAAGCAGTTTCATCTGCTACTTCGAATTATCAGTCTCATATTTCCTTTTTAAGTATACTTTGGGCACGAAATAAAATGTGAAAAAAAACTTGACGTACACTTTCATCTATAATTTTTGTACTGATTCTTTCAAAAAGATCCGTTATTTAAATATTTTGAATACATCATTCCGACCAGTTTTTTCAATTATGACGTGCCGCGAGAAAAGGGGCCTTAGGGTTGAAAAATCTATTTTCAGGTTTTTGATGCTATCGATAGTTTTTGAATCGCTCTTTCATATTAAAGAAGGATTGAATTTTTAGCTGCAAAATGGAAATTGTTAGTAAGCTTCAAAGTGAGGAGTAAATCGCCTATTTCGACGCGAGCGGACGGACGGCCCGAGAAATCCACTCCCACCACTTTGTAAAAACCATGAAAATCTATAATTTTGAAAATTTCTACAAATTTCATATATCACCACCAATTTCACAAATTCTCCTGCACAAATTTCATAAATTTTCATAAATTTTATTTTCATACATGTCTGTAAGTTTTAGAAATTGTAACCTGAAATATTGCGTATGCGTTAAGCAGAACCGTCATCAAAATTTACGGGTGTATTACTACACATTTCCATACACTCAAAAAAAACTCTGGTTAAACCAACCAGAATTCTGGTCAATTCAACTAGAATAGAGTGTTAAATATGCCCTTACTATAAATTCTGGTTAAAAGTATCAGAAGTTTCTGGTTGAGAATTTTCTGGTTAATTTTACGAGAAATTCGAGTAAATTTTACTATCGAATTTCGATACATTGCTACCCTCATGAACTCTTCCTAACCCCCTCTGAAATTACATGGACTGCGTCCCAAAGAAAATAATCTAACAACAGTTTCCGAAAACGGAGTGCAGCAACTATATTCCGCTTCGCTAAAATTTCATCCAAAAAATATGTGCTTGGTTTGGAAGTATCCCTGTACCACTGGTGTTTAGACAGATAACGCGCAGTTTTTTCTTATATATCACAACTAAATTAACGCTTGACTATAATTAGTTATACATATATAACTTAAAATACAATTAACAAATCTCGATTGTTCGAGAATTGGACATTTACAACAAAGCGTCACTTGACACATCCAGCAACACGACATGAGACTAAAGACAAATTTCTGGAAACCGACACAAGATCACGATACTTCTGTTACCAGAAATATCAACCAGAATATTTTTAACCAGAAAAAATTAACCAGGGTTAATTAACTAGAATTTTCTAGTCATATTAACCATAATTTCGGATTAAAATAACTAGAAATTTTTTAACCAGACGCGTCTAGTAACTTTAACTAGAATTTTTTTTGAGTGTACATTCCACAAATTTCAAAAATACCACTACGTTCCCACAAATTTCGTAAATCTTCATCAACTTTTAAAATTTTCAGGAATTTGTTTTTGAAAACACGGATTTTTGGATTTATATTGAAAACGCAGAAAGCTGGAACATTTTTGCACCGAGAAAGAATATGCAAAATCAAATTTCCTATAATAATATGTACTTTCTGAATTAAAATTCGCAATTTGTTTCAAAGATCGCCAGAGTTCAACGCCGTTCAGCAATAAAAATTTATTGGTGGTTAAGAAATGAAATTTGGATTCTCTTTTGAACCCCAGCAATATTTTGTAAGTTAAAAAAATTATAATATACTAACTTGGTCTACTAGAACTAGAAGCATCATGAACGTGCCCCGTTGGTATTAGAGCTAGATGTGGCATCTCAGAACCGTCATCTGAAAGAGAGAATATAGGCATTTTTATTTAACAATTTTTCCAACAAACGCCAAAAATTTGAAATTGGCGACTGAAAAACCCCCCTTGCACAAAGTTTTCTACCGCCGCGGCGAGAAATCGAAGTTTTGGCACTGTTATTGGTACGCCTCGATGGATGCAGTATTATTCTAAAGACTACTTTTGAGTGGCTTTTAAATCTAAGCGGAAAAAACGCATACTATAAATTTTGGGCACGCACTGCATGTTTCACAATAGCCCTGCTGGAAATTAAATAGCTGGAAGCTGAGCAAACCTGAAGTAGTCATTGGAAGGCATGCACAACAATTTTGAGCTAAATTCATACGATCAGCAGAACGGTTATAAAATTTATCAAAAGTTGCCTGTAAATTACCATGGAAATCTCAATTTCGAAAAGAGGAGCAGCTGGTATAGATTTTCAGATTGATCTCGATTTGCCGTGTTATTTAAATAACACGTTCATTCCGCAACACTGCTTCGACCCAGGTTGCTAATCAATCTCTCCAGTGGTCACCCAAAGTGAACAGCCTCACATAGTCATCATGTGAAGCTCTCCAAACGGCCCATTAGTATCCAAGGTCTTTTGTTTCAGGCGTCATTCGCTCCACTGACCCTCTTCTTCATGCATTTCTGATAAACTATTTGTCGCCACATTTTTCTGTCCTGGCATACCTCCTAGCTTCCTTCACCTCCAGACATTTTCTCATGCACGCTCTTGTGTTTCTATGACTTCTTATGTCTCTTCGAATTAGGGACTTATTCACACATTCTAACCATTCCTTCCGCGGTCTTGCTCCGGTCACTCTGCCATTTAATTTACGTTGATAAACTTATTTTACTAGTCGCTTATCTTTCATTCTCTCAAGATGTGCAAACCATCTCAAAGAATTTCTTTTACATATGTCAACTAGCGTCTCCTCTATACCACACTCTTTGAGGATTACTTTATTACTCACTCCATCCATCAGTGTTGTGCCGCATATCATGCGCAGGAATTTTATATTAATCGCGTTAATTTTAATCGAAACCTTTTCTTGGAAGGTCCAAGTCTCGCTACCGTACAGAACAGTCTTTATGAATATAGAATTATCTATTGCCTTTCAGCTTTACTTGATATATTTTTACTTCTGATAATAGGCCCTGCTCTACCAATAACCTTCTTGCCCTCATTTATACATCTATCTAACTCCCCATCTATATTTGCGTCACTAGTGAATAGGCTACACTGATGTAAGTACTTATCAACTTGTTCTATTCTCTTATCATTTAGGACAATGATGCACATTCTGTTCTCACCCCTTCCTTCAAACACCATAACTTTGTTTTATTTACGCAAATTTTGAGGCCTATGTTCTTCATGCTTGTATTCGGTTCGATCAGCATTCTTTGCAAGTCTTCGATTGACTCTGCCATTACAACCTGATCATCTGCGAACGCTAAACCACGTACACTCAGAGTAATTCATTCTTAGAAACATGTCCATGAATATAATAAATAGTCAGGAGGACATGACGTATTCTTGTCTAACACCTTGCATAATATCGAACCAGTACCTCAGTTTCCCATCAGTCCGGACACTCGCTTTGCTACCAGCATATATTGTGTTATTGCGAGTAGGAGCTGTCCATTGACTGCGTACTTTTTTGGGACTTGTCGAAGTTTACTTCTATACACCTTGTCAAATACATTTTCTAGGCCAACAAATGCACAGAAAACTTTTTTTCTTACTCTCAAACTTTTTTCTGTCATCTGTCTTAAGTAAAATATTTGGTCCGTAGATGATCTTCCTGGCATAAATACACTTTGAACTTTCCATATATTTTTTTCTGTTATTATGATTACTCTACGAATAATTATTTTCTAATAAATTTAACTTACGGTACTTCATAAGCTGATACATCTTATTATTGCAGTTGCTTTTATCTCCCTTTTCTTTCTGTATTGGTATGATAATCGCTTTTTTCCAGTCATCTGGAACTTCTTCCATCTTGTCACATAAATTTATCAATTCGCACAAAGCGTGTGGTATGAAGTCGCCACCGTATTAGAGCATTTCAGCGTTAATACTATCTACACCAGCAGCCTTATCATTTCTTGAGTTCTCAATTATATCTTTAACCTCAGAGGCACAAACTCTCTCAATTAAGATTTCTAACGTATCGTGTTCTATATCGCAGTTGTTGTGCACTAAAACTTCACCTCCTAATAATTCCTTAAAAAGTCTTTCAAAGCGTCTAGTATCCCATCTGTATCATATAGAATTTCATCCTTACCATTCCTCATGCTGATTAATTCTGTATTTTTACCTCCCTTCAAATTGATCAACATCCATTTATGAAACAATTGCGTGCTTCCTTGAAACTCGTTTTGCATTTTCTTTTCTTCTTTTGTTCTTATTTTATCTTTACTTTGCTCGACTAGTAGTTGAACTTTCCTCCTTTTGTGTATGTAATCATTTTCAAGTATATTTCTCTCCTCATCGCTCAGGCCTGTGATGTTGGACTTTCTGTAATACGCTTTTGTTTTCTCTTACACGGCTGCTGGACTTTCATCATTCCACCACGCATCACCAGAATTCTTCCTAAAACCGCAGTACCACACACTTCAGTCGTACTCCTAACAATGGCATCCTGGATCATAGCAGATGCGCCCTCTATATCTTTATTGTTCATTAGCGCCTTCGAAGTTGCCCCGTCTATACGTTT
The DNA here is from genome assembly GCA_932195095.1 of Andricus curvator. Classification (NCBI taxonomy): domain Eukaryota; kingdom Metazoa; phylum Arthropoda; class Insecta; order Hymenoptera; family Cynipidae; genus Andricus; species Andricus curvator. Next base: position 101,561 of record CAKNYM010047149.1, on the reverse strand, counting down.
ACTTATCCTATTTTAAAAATCTATTCGCACTTCCGGTTTCTGTTTCAATCTTGTGTCGTGGTTGTTTTGTTTATTTGGTCCTCTTTCCTTTCCATCTCCGACCTAAGTTTGTTTTGAAGTCTAGAAGGTATGTATGTATGTATACCATTAAGCCATTTCCCTTTCGGGGTAGGCGTGACACTACCCGATTCGGGTAGTGTTTCTAGGTTGATAACTTGTGGTAAATAACTACAAGTGTGGGCTCACCACACTCACGATGTGCCAACAGCACTCAGTTTTCTCGAATGGTCACCCATCCAAGTGCTAACCGCGCCCAACGCTGCTTAACTTCAGTGATCTGACGAGAACTGGTTTTTTCAGCGGGGTATGGCTGTTGTCTAGAAGGTAATGATCAGTATTGCATTCTAAACCCCTCATGACCGTTGTATCTTTTACTAGCTTTCTTAATCTTTCATCCGTAGCAACGAAGTCGATTATACTGTGGCTATCTCCTCTACACCAGTTGTACATTTATATCATTTTATGCCTAAGCCATGTATTTGAATTAAATAAGCCCTTTTCTAAGCATAAACCAAATAATCTTCTCCCGTTATTATTTCATCTTGGATCCCCAAAATTACCTAGCACCCTTTTTGTACCCTAACGTTGAACGCCGGCCCATTCATTCATATTTTCTGGTAGATGATACTTTCACCATGATCGCAAGTCCTTATACACGAAAAAAGTTTCTTGAGCCGAACAAGTGAATCTAGAATATATTAGGCTCCAAGAAAGTGTCTGCTTGGATTAGGTAGAACATTTAGTTAGAGTTGAACATGCAGTTACTTTATATAAACTGTTCTCGTAGATCATTAATTTTGACTAAGTTATGAAGTTTGAGAGTTTATTATATGCGACAGATTGTGTATAATTGTATTATCTTTAGATTAGAAACACATTTCGTTGTGATAGAACTATATTAACTTATAATAGTGAATTTTTCGTCTGATATCGAAAAAATGAATTTCCCTGAAATCCTTTTAATGCATTTGGAGATCAAGTTTGCTGTTTTCCTCGCGCTTCTTGATATTTCAATTTTGTTACCGCCCACAATCGAAACACTTGTAAATTATGATTGCCTGGACACAAATTCTATTTGATATTTACATTCGCGTGCCTTTTAATTTGTAAAATTCTTTCAAATATCTAAAGTAAATCTAAACTGTCACTGCTCTTCCGATAATTCCTTCACATACCTATTCTTAATATCTCTATTATAGCTATCCCTGGTATACGGAAAATGGTCAAATATATTCATTTTTGCTGATCCAGGGATCTTTCTCAATTTTTTCGTTCATTTTCAGCTAAATGTTTAGGTAGAATAGGGAATAATATCCCTGTTACAACTTAATTTTTTTACTTCATAGTAAGATAAAAACTGTCCCAGAAGGCGTCTTTTACTTCGCTCCTGTCACCATCAACTGGGAAGGAGCAGGCTATGATGAATAATCATCTGATTAATACTGTCATTCTAAAACCGCCTTCCAACACCCCATTTTCTATGTTTCGCATGTCGCATCTCTTTTTCTTTGTTTCAGGTACACATAAAATATCTAGCTTCCTTGTGTGCATAGTTTCTCGTAATTCTCTTACCTTAAGATCATTCACCCTTCTAGCAAATGCGTGTTTGACTAGCAGAACTATTATTAAATGTTACCGGTGAATTAATTAATATTTCAATAACTTTGTGTAAATGCCCATGAATGCCCATAAATTTCCACAAACATTACAAATTCAAATAAATTTCCAAAAATTTCCATAAATTTCTCAAATTTACAGAATTTTTTTAACGGGTTTTCGGGTTTACTTCGTAAACGGGGAAAGCTACCAGATTTTTGTTCAATGAAAAAAGATACAAAATTAAATTTCCTATAAGAATAAGTACTTTTTGAGTTCAAATTCGTAACTGGTTTCAAAGGTTTCCAGGGGCCAGCGCCGTTCAGCGATAACAATTTATTAGCGCTTACGAAATTAAATTTTGATTTTTTTATGAATCCCGACCATTTTTTGTTATATCAAAAAAATTATACTTACGTGGAATGCTATGAATTGAGGTATATTCATGCCCAAGCTGATTGTATGCCATCTCCATCCCATAAGGATAGTTTATTTGTGGAACATTTTCAGGTATATGCGGCTGAAACTGGTTTCCTGCTTGAGGGTTATACAGCTGCCAATGATTTTGTGCTTGAGGGTTATTCAGCTGCCAATGATTTGGTGCTTGACGCTTATTCGGCCACTCATCTCCTCCATCTGTAAGATATAATAAAAGTTTTTTTCTCATGCGTCTTCAATACGAACAAATCAATTGAAAAAAGGTAAAAAAAAGGTGAAAATATTAGTAGTTATAGTTTTTACACGTATAATTTATTTAAAAAAGTGAGCCATCGTGGGACGTCAGGCAGAAGAGATAACCGAATACCCATTCCCCGGCATTCCCCCCGATGTCAAAAAAAGAGAAGCAAATTTTCATCCCTCAGTATATTTTTCATTTATTTTTTCGTTATTTTTCGTTGTTCAATAAAAATGTGCGCCATTCTACGCTATTTCATATACTAATGCAAAACAGCAAAAAAATAAAGAAAATTATTTTCCTGAAAGAAATGGTAAGATTTCGAAATTCGTAAGTAAAATATCAAACCATCAGACTTAAATAATAAATTCGAAGAAAATGTATTAGAAAATAATTTTTTTCCTGAAACTTCTTTATAAAAATTCATAATGTGTAAAAAGTCAACTGAAAAAGACTCATGCCTACGAATAATGTTGGACACGCTCTGTATTTTGCACAACAGCCCCGGTTGGAATTGAATAGCTGAAAGGCCAACAAACCAGAAGTAGCCATTGAAAGGCCTGCACACAAATTTCGAGCACGATGGACACGTCCAGAAGAATGGTTATCAAAGCTATCAATAGTTACCGGCAAATTACCATAAAATGCTCAAATTAGAACATTTCGAAAATTCGCTTATATCGAACATGTTTTGAAGAAAATATCGTGTTTACTAGGGGAGGGAGGCATTTTTTGTCGAACGCGATGTTTGCAAAAAGAGTCTTTGGCCTCGAGACGCCAAAGCCGTCCCGAGCCCGCGCACAAAATATGCCTGCTTCACTCCCTAGCTGCATAATACACTATTCTTTTAATAGAGAGAAATAGAGAGTGACAACCAACTACAAATGACACTGGCCGAGAAACCCGGGAATTATAGCCTAGAATCACAAACACCAAGAAATGCCCTAAAGTTTGATGAAAACCGGGAATTATCCAGATTCCTTTCTACTTATTTTGTGAAAAATTAAACTATTTTCCTAAAAAGTCATCTTTTTTGGTCAAAAATTCAACTATTTTGTTGAACATTCTTCTATTTTTGACAGAAAATTCGTCTTTTATCTTTTATCTTACTTTCTTTGATTTGGGTGGTTTGTTTATGCTGCTTAGGTTTGTTCGTGCTGGACTGAATGTGTTGCTTACGTTCTTTTCGATTAGATGTGTTGGTTACGTTCGTTTCGGTTCGCTGTGTTGACTGCGTTCATTTGATTTTATTGTGTTGGTTGTGTGCATTTGGGATGGTCGTATTGGTCGGATTCGTTTGGGTTCGTGTTGTTGGTTACGTT
>CAKNYM010047149.1:0-97897 GCA_932195095.1 Andricus curvator | reverse complement strand
AACAACCACCGCAGGGTTCCACTGAGAGCAACTGCCATCTAAAAAAAATGTCAACAGCCCCCAGTAGAACCGCGGTAAATCACACCTATGTCCACGTCTCACAACCGTGAGATGGGTGGTCACAGGGAACGACAAAATCACAACGACATGCCGACGAAACCCGCGTTTGTCTTGAGGACACGAAGCGATTCAAGGATGATAGCTTTCTGCATCCATCTCGCAAGTGCCTTGGCATATTTTTTGCACGCGGGCATGGCTTTAAGGTTACGAACCAGTGACAGTTTCGCACCTCCGAGGGCAGCCATCACAAGGACAATTACTTGTACCGAATATTTTGGGTACAGTCCTTGTAGCTCTCTTTTAAGGTCTTGATACCTCTCCTCTTTTTCTTTCTCCTTTGCAGTGATGTTGTATTCAAATGGAGCCGAGAATTCGAAATGGCACCGTCCTGGCATGCGAAAATAAAACCCTGTGTACCTGAATTAAGTTTGCTCCTTCGACAAGGACTGTTTTTCTACATTTCTGTGAAAGTTTCCGTGCATTTTCTTGTCGAGTAGCTGTTGGTGAAATTTTGCAACCTCTGCTTTCTTTTCTTCGGCTTTAAGAAGTGAAGCATCTAGAGGGAGTAATGCACTTTCCTCACTTCTGATGATAAAATCCAGGCCAAAGGTCTCGGTCGCTTGCTCCGCGTTTTTGCAAAAGAACGCTCCTTCGTCAATCATCTCGTGGTTCCTGACCATCTTTAGGAGAGGATCTCTGCCATTCGCAGCGATGTAAGCTGTACTTAGAACAACTCGATTATGAAGACACTGGAGATTCAGAAGTCCGCGTCCGTCTTGACGGTGTGAAATGTATAATCGCGGAACTGACGAATTGATATGCAAGCTTTCATGCATATGCATGATCTTACGTGTGGTGACATCAAGGGCCTCAAGCTCGTTCTTCGTCCATTGAACCACCACAAACGAGTAAAGTAGAACCGGGACGGCAAGCATGTTAGTCGCAGATACCTTGTCCAACGCCGACAGATTGGAAGACCACATCTGTCGAAGAAGATGATTGTATCTGATTCATAGAGACTCCTTCACTGATGTTACGTCCTGAATGGGGCTTTAAGGCACGCCCAGGTACGTATAGGTCTCTCCAGTTTTAAGATATGTAATAACACTTATATCAACAAGCTCAGGGTCCTTGGAAACGCCAGTAGTCTTTCCTTCTTTCAGATTAATTATGGCACACTTGTCCAAACCAAAGTCCATCTCAATCTCTCCTGCGTAGTTCTTGACGATATTTATAGCAGTTTGAAATATGATTTTACCAGGGGCATAGATTTTAAGGTCATCCATATAGAATACATGTGTGACCTTATGGTCGCGCTGATGAGTGTCGCCACAGAGGTATCCAGGAGAATTTCGTAGTGCGAGAGATAGAGGCAGAAGTGTGATGCAAAAAAGCAAAGGGCTCATGGTATCACCTTGAAAGACACCCCTCTAGAAGGTGACGTTGTTCGTTGTCACACGATAATTTCTAGATGAGATCGTAAATCTAGTTTTCTAAAGAGGCATCAATCTCTCTATGCATATCACTATGTGTGGATGTACCTTCAAGCTTTCCAACAGACAGATGATAAGTCTATGAGAGGTTGAATCGAAAGCTTTTAGGTAGTCAATCCAGGCCATTGACAGGACGCGCTGATGGGCTGCAGCGTCTTTACAGACACACCTGTCAATTAGCAGGTTCCCTCGACAGCCTGCTACACCTTTTTCCGAGCCACGTTGTTCGTTCATCTCTCGTTATACAGGCTCAATTCGTCGAACGATCCTGTTGTTTAGGACAGCTGTAAAGATCTTAAACAGCGTGTTCAAACAAGTTATTGGCCTGTAATTCTCTGGGTTGGAGAAGTTGCCTTTTTTCGACAGGATTATAGTGCGTTCTAAAACCAGCGACTGCGGAATGGGCGTCTCCGACTTTGAATATGAGGTGAATATGCGGGCCAAATGTTGGTTTGTAAAAGTAAACTTCTTCCACCAGAAGTTCTTGACACAATCTGGTCCAGCAGCGGAAAAGTTCTTCGTGCCTCTAAGTGCTTTTTTCACCCTTTCGGCAGTGATTGGTGGACATACCTCCTCAGATTGTATGAGGTTGTCGCAAAACTCCTTGAAGCGGATGATATTGACAGTATCTTCTTTCAACTCTAGTGTTTTCGGGATCTTGTACACCTCTCTCCAAAAAGTATCTACCTCCTTGCGCTTGGGTGGATTTTTTACAGAAACAGGGAGATCGCTGAAGATGCTCGATGGGTCAGCGAGAAACTGTTGATTCTCCCTGATCCATCTCTCCTTCTTCTGTATCCTCCTCCTTGCATCAGATAACAGCCGTATTTTATTAACAATATGCTGCTTGATTGTCAGCACCTTTGACTTGTTTAGTGTGTGATTCAAGATCCTTAGTTCTTGGGCGAACTTTCGAACCTTTTCCGCGAACCGTCTACCAGATGTTATCTAGTCAATCACACATTAAACACGGGACGCATTCTGTCTTGCCCATCCAATCTTTTTGTTCAGTTGATGCAAGCGTCTTTTGGTCTTTTGATCCATCGTCGGTTTTAGCCTTCGATTTGAATCAGCCAAAGCTCTCGCAGCACCATAAACTGAGCAATTGATGGTCCAGAGGCCGGACTCTTGCGAGATATCTTTACGAAGGGAGGCATCCATTTCAGCCAGATCTTGGGGCTTATCAGGGACTTGCATGTTAATGTTTCTCCTTGTACTGAAGTTGCGATCATCTCTCAGAAGGTGCCTGCATTCTGCGGTTGGTCTTGATGTCACTTCCTCATCTTCGTCTGCAGCTTGATCAAGCAGCGGTTGGGGAAGCGCTTCGCGTTCTTATACATTTTTCCGGAGGTTGTCGGCTTGATTTCGCAAAGACTGATGCGAAACGTGCTGAAGCTCTGGGTGTCTCTGGCACCACAGGGTGTGCGTACGCGCCATAAAGCCTCCGCGAACAGGGATAATGCTGGAATCGTAGCAGTCTAGCACGTCATCCCGGAGTTGATCCGTCCACTCAATGTGGGCGTTTCGCCTGTTCGTCGTCGTGTTTCCATCTAAATTATTTTCAGCACCCCGAACTCTAGGATGATCGGCATTGTTTTCCGACCCATTGTCGGGTGCTCTGCGCGTTAGATCGGTTTGAACCGCATCTACAACATTTTGGTGTTTTGGTGGTTTCATTGTTGTTCCCACGAGCAGCTAGGCAAAGGGTTCGTCCATCCTAGTAGAGCCTCGCGTGCAAGGATAAGGCTGGTACTCTGAGAGGTTGCCCCGTATCCCAGAGTCACCGTTTAAGACACCTTACTCAGGTGCCATTCAGCTTTCGGCAAGGTTGTTACGCCTTTGTGTAGGGGTTATTCCTTCGGGACCATCCCTGGACAATTGTCCGCGACTGCTTATTAATCATTGTAACCATATTCAGCAGAAACCCTTGGTACAGGGACCCTCAATCCGCAACCCGAGGACGCGTTCGGTGGCTTTGTCATAGGCCCTTCAGTTCTATTCCAAAGGAATTGAAACCGAAACTAAATATATATATATATATATATATATATATAACTATTAAATATATATATATATATATATATATATTTGATATATTTCAAAATTTTAAAAATTTTCAATAAATAGAAATAATTATTTTTCTGATAGATTAAGAAATTCAATTTAAAATTTTCAGTAGATATCAAATATATTTTAAAACTATCCCTGTTAAATTTCTTTCAAAGACCACAATTCAAAAAGTTGGAGCTTTATCAAAACTTTATCAAAATAGATTAGACCAATTAGACAAAAATTCAAAAATTTAGAACATTTTCAAAATATGCAATTTTTGTTTTTACGAGAAACAGTCCCCCCCAATATGGCAAAGTCAAGGGGTGGTTTGATTGGTTCATATTTAAGAAGACAATATTTCTTCCTAAAATGAATTGGAAAAGTTTTGTCACAATGAGGGATAAAAAACGCTATTTGACCGATTTAAGTAAAAAGTTTGAAAGGGGTAAACCACCACCTACATACGACAAAAATAATGGAAAGTAAGGGAAAAATCTGAACAAAATATATGTAACCCAAAAGACCAAAAGTAAGCTGATATGTTTTTGCACTTTTTGCTAATCGAATCTGTGAAATTTCACCAGCAAATAATTGAATTTTACCAATTTTGATTCAGAGAACAAAAAGCTTGAACAATAAAATATACTCCTTTAAGCACTCAATTTGATACTTATTTCCCTCTTGCGTTATTCGGAAAAAAGATTTTTTTGAATTTTTTCTGGCAATCTCTGTCACGATATAAAACTTTTTACTCTCGTGAGATTTTCTCATACGGCGAAGCATTATCTATTCACAGCATTATAAACAATATATTTTTCATGAATCTCCGTTCCCCTACAACCCACAATTTTCAGGTTATCAAAAACTGTGCTTTCGCTATGATATGTGGTTTTTTTAAACTATTTAATTCACTGTCTACTCTATCATGAAAAAAAGAACGAAACATGCAAATTGTTCAAAAGCATTGTAGCTTCCACATTGTTATTATTATTATTACCTTGTCATCAGAGAAGCTATTAGATTTGTGTAAAATTTGACCCCCTCCGTTTTTGTCAAATGTCCACGTTTTGAGACATTCTGAACGCAAAAAACAGGTTTTTGCGAATATGTATGACTGTATGTATGTATGCATGTATGTACGCATATGTGTATGCTGGTGTGTATGTAGATTTTTATTTTGTCAGCACGATAACTTTTGAAAGAATTCGATCAGATTCAAAAAATGTACGGGTGGCTACAGCGCTCAAAAAGACAAACATTTTATCTCAATGACTTTTTTTGATAAAACAAAAATGACTCGAGTTATGGCTTTTACGAAATTTAAAAAAAAAACGAAAATGAACATTTTAAGCCAAACAACGCACGATATGAATAAGGACTTTTTTTAATTTTTTTGAAAAATCGAAAATTTACATTTTTATAGCGCAAAAAAATAATGAAAAATCAAACATTCCATTTTGCGGTCAAAATATATAAGATACGAGAAAAGATGAGGAAACAAAAATTGTGCACTCAAAAAAGGTCTACAAATTTGCTATTAATCACTTTTGGATGAGACGCGTAGTTTTTGTTTCATTTGTAAAAAACTGATTTGAGAATAAAATAAATTAAATTTTTTGACAAACGACACATGCTGCAATAAAATGCATAATAGCAAAATTGTTTTTTTTACAGGATGCGCACTTTTTTGCGATTATAAAAACAAGGCAAGGAAAATAAGTCTGTTTGGCCAACGAACAGAAATAAATGTAATATGCATTTGATGTAATAATGTTGAACATATAATGTAGAAAATTTCGTATTTTGGATAAAATCGAGTGCGAAGCACGAGGTACGTGATGAGAATGTATTCGTTAAAGCCAATCTTAAAATTATAATGAATTAATATGGGTTATAGTTCATTATATATATATCTGCGTTACTTATGCGCTACATTTTATTAGAATTTTGTTTTCGATTTAAATATTTCTTTCGGTTAGGTATTCTTTTTATTTTCCATAGTAAGTTTAAAGTATTTAAAAAAACTTTAAAAAAATGATTTGCTATAGTTTTTCCTTATGCAAAAGACACTTTGAGGTTTCTCTAAATCAAATGTGGTAAAATGTAACTAATCAATAGTGAAATTTTACAAATTTCCTCAGCGAAAATTGGGCCACTAAAGATTAATAAAAAGTTACTAATTTCATTAGTCAAACTATTTTATAATTCTATAGTGGAAAACAACTAATTGCTTGGCAAGAATGTATCAAATTATTTAGGACTATATATTGTGACGGGGTAATTCGCAACCCGCACAAATAAAGTTAGAAATTTTTAAATTCAACTTCAAATTTGATATGGGATATGAGTTTAGAGTCACGAATCACAATCACAGGCTTTCTGATAACCTTCACGATACTATCCTAGAAAATAAGAGTTCTACGGCTGGTCTTAAAGTAGAATGTTAAATCGCAAGAACTCTTCATTTTGATCGAGACTTAAGTAACTAAATTAAATGAAAACAAAAATGGAACATAGTAAAGGAAGTATTAGCCCAGAAAATGAGAGTTCGACGGCTAATACCAACTAAAGATGTTAAAAATACGAACTTCAATTAGACACTCAATTACGACATTATATTCAGTATTACCAATAAAGTATTATCTAAAATCAAACAAGAAACCCATCACCTGTCCAAAACTAGGGAGGTTAGGTCATCCGACCCGAACCAATACTTGCCAGAGCGCGGGGTTCCAATTTATAAAAAGTGTATTGTTTCTTCTAATTTTTGGATCGTATTATTTTGTTTATTTCATATTGCAACTAGAGTAGCAAGGGTGGATCAACCACCCCACATAACAATAACAACAACTGTCAGCTAAAACGAGGGTGCCTGCAGTGGAGGGCTGCTGTCGACAGGGACTAAGAAGAGGAGATTTTCCTGGCGCATGCGTAGTGGACGGGATTCCCGCACGTATAAGAGCGCTCGGAAAAACTAGGATCCAGCTGGCGCAAAGAATCTGCGTGGTGAGCCAAGCCAGCCACCCCTGGACCATCGACTAGCGGGAGACCTCGAGGTTCTGCGTGGCACAGAATGCACCCCGATTATGCGCCACCACGCTGTGTGTTACCGAACCTGGCAGTTGTCCTTTTTCCTTCGCTCGTCCTCTCACTCTGTAGTTCTACGCTCGTACTCGTGTGACGCTCCGACTCCTATGAGAGGGAGAACGGGTACGCCAGTCTAAAAATTCATTCGTGATTCTAGACTTGCACTGAGAACTTCGACTGTCAAGGAATTAAAGGAATTTAAGAAGAAATTTTGATTAAATACAAAAGTTGACTTGAAACTAGAGAACCATGAGAGGACGATCACGAGGAGGAGGATTATTGCCAGATGGGTCCCCTTTCATATTAACCGTTTTATCGTGTGTCTAAATTTTGTTCTTTCCTTCAACGTCGTGTGTCGAGTCAGTAGACACACGCCGTTGAAATTTGTCAATTGCTGACCTTGGTCAAGGTCAAGGTTTAACATCGAATCAGTGAATATAATTTAAAAAACAATCTAGCGTGTATTATGGGTCAGCATGGAACCCCAATAATGTTAATTAAGAAAACAATATCAAGTCCAGTTTTACTGTCGTGTTGAGTGGGCAAAGGCCCACTTGTCTCAAAGTCGTAATTAATTGTAATGTTATTAATCGAATTTCCCAAGTAATTATATCAGTGCTTGTTATTAAAATGCTGACGTTTATCTGACTTCACCTCTCACTGCGTCCCTCCTTACTCCGCCACTCTACTGCAGCTATCGGGCAAATACACCATTTTCTCATTCGGAGATTTTTAGATAATGTTAAAGTATTTCTTTTGGTAGTTTTGATTTAGGAAAACTATCTGGCGCCCGTCAGGCATTTCTTGGACTCATTTTGAGTCCAAGCTTAAGTGAAATCCATAAGAATTTAGATAATCATTAAAAACTTGTTTATAATATATATTAACTTTTTGAAGTTATGAACATGGAAAATGTGAAAAATTAATCAAATCACGCGATGGTGTAGAATTATCAACATTACTCAAACAATAAGTAGGCCATATTGCGAAATTGTTGGCGAGACCTATTCTGTTTCCATTTTCAAAGAATTTTTTTCTGATTGTTTGCACAAAGTTCAGAAAAACAGCATTTTTATCATATACAATGGATCAATGAGTTATTAATTAATTATGCGCATGCAGTGTCCTCATGCACCACTTTTTAACATAATTCTTTTTTCGATTTTCAAAATTTTTTACGTTTGTGCATTTTCCTATTTTTTCACAGGAAATGAAAATAATTGAAGAAAACGTGATTTTACAAAAAATATATTGCCTAACAGCCTCTCGAAAAATAATGGCTCGCCCTACTAGAAAATGTTACAAAAAAAAAAAGTTTTATCATGTGTCAATGAGGAAGAGAGTTCATGAAGAATAAACAACGTTAATAATAGTAGGTATAGGTTTTGCAACAGTTTTAGAGAAAATTATGACACTGGTTGTCCTGGATGATTTTTTATTCATGAGTCAGCTGTTTCGACTATTTTTCCTCGTGAAAATAGCAACTTTTTGACAAAAATTCACAGAGAGAAGTTTTCATTTGATTGGAAGATTTCCTTTTGCTTTGAAGAGATCTAATCTCTATATAGATAATGTAAATTTAAAATTTTCTGAGCAATAAATTCTGTGGTGTAACTGCGCAAATATGTCCATTTTGTTAAAAAATCATTTTTTTTAACGCTGTGAATTGCAAACGGTTTATACTACCAAAAAAACTGCAAGAGGCGAACAAGTTTCATTCCTGCTCGGAGGTGCTAAGAATGTTTTTATAGAAAACATTTTGTAATGAATAGTGAAATTGCTAAAAAAATTGTTTAATAAAAAAATGATAGGATTTCGAAAAAATAACCAAGATATTCGTAATCAGAATCTACGCTTTTAAATTGAGGCAAACTATGTCAGGTTTGAAATTTCATAATATGGCCTTCTTATTATTTCAATAAATTCAAGAATGTAACATCATACTGTTTTTCCAAACTTTCCATTTTGGAAAATTCTCCATTTTTCACGTTTTCTATTTTTATAGCATTTTTTGAAGTATTATTTACAGCCCTACGTAATTTTATTTAACTGCTTCAAGCATTTAGTTGCTTTCCACTGCTCAATTAGGAAATATCTCCTTGAATGATGTGCGTAATTTTTGGAAAAGTCAGGGAATTTCAATAACTTCAAATAACTGTCAAGCAGAAGAAAATAAAAAAATTTCAATTTTGATTTGAAATTTTTATATTCCGCTTCTTAAAAATTGTAGGTTGAAAATGCTACAAGTTTTAGATTCTGGTCTTCAAATATTAATGGCCAGGGAAAATGAAAAATTGTTCATGGACAAATTAGAGAAATTTTAAAAGAAAGTTTTGCGGCAACCTCAATATAATATTCTTGTTAGTAGTTTATTTGCCTTGTATTTATATGTATCTATTTTTTTTTGCAGTTGATTCCTTCTGACGATTATCTTTTTACTTTTATAAATTTTACTATTTGCTTAAAAGTTTAAGAATTTTGTTCAAGAGTCATTCTTTTAGGCTTGAAATTTAACACTTTTGTTGAAAATTCATCTTTTTGGGTTAAATATTCAACTATTTTCGTAGAAATTTTACTTTTTGATTAAAATTCATATTTTCTTGGTGAAAAGTGAACTAAACTCTTTTTTGAATAAGAATTCAACTATTTTCTTGAAAATTTGTCTTTTTTATTTGAAAACTCATATGTGTTAATTTAAGTAGAAATTCCGTCTTTCTTGGATCAAAATGCAACCTTTCTAATAAAATTATCTTCTCAACAAATCTACTTTTTGTTTAAAACTCATTTTTTGATGTTGAAAAGTCAAACTAGAATCTTTTTTGAATTATTATGCAATTGCTTATAAATTTGTCTTTTTAATTAAAAAAATTATATTTTCAGTAGAAATGTAATCTTTCTTGAAGAAAAATGCAACTGTTTGGTTGAAAATTCCAGTATCTTCTTAGGAAATTTACATTTTGTTTGAAACTCAAATTTTGATGTTGAAAAGTCAAACTAGAATATTTTTTGGGTGATTATTCAATTTTTTTTAATTTGACTTTTTAATTTGAAAACGTATATGCTTCAATAGAAAATGCATCTTTTTTCATAGGAATTGCATCTTTTTTAATAAAAATGCAACTGTTTGGTTGGAAATTCCAGTATCTTTTTAGCGGATTTACTTTTGGTTTATAACGCATAATTTGATTTTGAAAAGTCAAACTAGAATCTTTTTTGGATGATTATTCAATTTTTTAAAAATTTGTCCTTTCAATTTAAAAACTTGTCTGCTTTAGTAGAAATTTCATTTTGGTGTAGCCACTTTGTTAGGAAATCATTTTTTGTTAGGGATTTGTATTTTTAGTTGAAAATTAATTTCTTCGTCTGAAAGTTCAATTATTTTGTTAAAAACTGATATTTTTTAATTGAAAATTCAACTGCGTGGGTGAAACGTTTTTTTTTCCTTTTTTTTTAAATAAATAAAATTGATAATTTTAAATTTGTTCCTGAAATATTGTTTTATTCTATTTATGAAAGATCCTATGTTAAAAATATTACTAAATTAAAATATTGGTATTCGAATGTTAATGATCAGGAAAAATGGAAAAGTGGTCAAGAAAAAATCAGGGAATTTTGAAAATGACTATTTCTTTTTAAATTCATGTATTTGTTGAAAAATTTTCTTCCTTGGTAGAAAATTAATCTTTTCGGTTGAAAATTCATCTTTTTGGTTGGAAATAGAACTACTTTGTTGAATGTTAAACTCTTTCGTTCCAAACTTCGAACATCTTGATTATTTTCTTCGAAATCCTGGTCAGTTTTGAATAAACAAATTTTTCAACAGTTTCATTATTTGTTAACAAATTTTTTTATGACATCATTTTTAGCATCTCTGAGCAAGAATACAAATTTTTGCCTCATGCAGTTTTTTTGCAGTACATATAAACTGTTTGCAAGTTACAGCGGATTCTTATATAATTGTCCCTAAAGCTGTTGCAAAACCTATAACGAACATTTATAACATTGTTTATTCTTCATGAACTCTCTTGCTTCATCATTCATAACAGTTTTTATAAATAAAAACCAGAATTAAAAGGAATCGATAAAAAAAATTGTAATATTCTTTGACACAAGATAAAACTCAAGATCATCCTTATTCAACGTAAATAAATTTTACAGGGTTTGCTATATAATTGCATAAAGAACCTAAATGTGAAAATAATGTTTCCACAGAATTTTCCCAGATTTTTCTGTGTATTTTGATCTATGTTAACTTCAAAAATTAATTGGAATGCATACGTCGAAGCCATTAACCGACTGCCATAGCCTATGCCGTTGCTCGGAGTTGGATTTAGTGGCGTTTTACTTCATATTTTTCCATTTTTAGAAGACTTTTCAGGAGTGCCCACAACCAGTTAAAAAAATTTTGTCGGTCGAAATTGAGTACTCCATAAAAAGTTGAATGTTTATATTTTTTTTCAACAAAAACGAATCAATTCTATAACTAGTAGTTAGCTCAGGTATCTAGCTTTCTATTGATATACATATTACTGCATAAAATACAGTTGGTCAAAAGTTATCAAGAAAATACCTAACTGTGCCCACAACCGGGCAACTTCCCCTACATATACTATATTAGCTCCACCAACATAACATATTTACAAGTTATATTGGTTCAAAATGGAAAAATTAGAATTAGGGTCATCGCTAAAATGGTCCCCCCCCCCTCCCAATATTTGACCACCTCATTTAAGTATGCTTATATAAAAGAATACTTAGATTTCTGATATTTTTAAAATATTAAACGCCAACAATCTTCTTTCTAGATGTCCCGAATTATCAAAAAAATCATCAAAAACTACCCTTACCATATGAACAAGTAAGGTGGTGTAAATAAGAAGTTTTGTTTTTGTTGTTTGAAAATTAAAAAACGTGTGCATATAGTAAGATTGGTTTCTAAGGAGGATTGAAAAGCTGTCTTTTTGGTTGAAAATCAAACTACTTTGTTAAAAATGCACTTTTTCAAACTGAAAATTGCAATTTTTGATTGAAAATTATTTTTTGTATTGAAAGCTTATATTTTTGAGTTAAAAATTCGAGTGTCTTGTAGAAAGTACTTTTTTTGGCACGAAAATTCAATAAATAGGTAGAAAATTGGTTTTTTCATTTGAAAATTAGTTTCTTGAAATGAAAATGTAGCAATTCCATTTTTGGTTCAAACTTGATCTTTTTTATTTTGAAAATTGAAATATTTGGTTAAAAATTTATGTAATCTGTTAAGAATTCGTCCTTTTTTTGTAGAAAAATCATGTTCTTGCTTTAAAATTCGACATTTTGAATACAATTTTTTTTCTTCATTGGCTAAAAAATCTTTTTTGGTTGAAAACTCAACTCTTGTTGGAAATTCGTGTTTTTTGGGTTAAAGATTCAACTGTTTTGTAGAAAATTTGAATTTCCTCTGGAAAATGCAATAGTTTGGTTATTTTTGAACAACTTTGTTAAAAATTAATTTCTTAGTTAAAAATTCATCATTTTAGTTAGTTTTTTCTTGTTTGTTAAAAATTAGTTTTTTTAACTAACAATTGTGATGTTTGGTTGAAAATTAACTTCTTAATTATTAATTCATATTTTTGAGTTGAATAATCAACTGCATTGTAGAAAATTCAACAATTTGGGAGAAAATTCATTTTTTTCAATTGAAAATTAATTTTTTGAAACGAAAATATAACTATTCGATTTTTGGTTAAAAACTGTTTTTCTTAATTCAAAAATTCAACTATTTTGTTCAAAAATTATCTTACTCATTGAAAATTTAAAATTGTGAAAGTTAAAAATAAATTTCTTGCTCAGTTACAATTTTTTTGAAAATCTGCAAAAACATGTTTTTTTTTTGATTGAGTCATATGCACACATTTAAAAAAAGTTGAATATGTCGAAACTGAAATTTATTCAGCTTCAACCAAAGAAACATTTTTTTATTTTTCTTTTCGGAAAAAAATGTTTGTCGTGAATTAGGATTTTTGGGATTTCATATCTTTTTTTGCGATTTTCGAACGTTATAAACACCACGAAAAAAATGTTTCCCATGGATAAAAAATAATAACATGTTTCTTTGGTTCAAGGTGACTCAATTTCAGGTTCGAATCAATCCAAAAAACATGTTTTTGTATATTTTCCAAAAATTTTCAATAAGGCAAATTTTTTTGTTTTAGTTAAAAAAAATTGTTTAATTGTAAATTTAAGAAAGAGAACAGACGATATTAACTGATTTCAATTGTTTTGAATTTAGATTGAAAGTATTAATTATAGTAAGGATGAAATGACAAATCTTGGAAAGAAATATTTATGAGAACGATGTCAAACATGTCAAAATTGTATATTTAACTAATTTTATTTTTTCCCGGTCTTTTTTATTTCACTCTGGATGGGTTTCCAACGATCTAACTGTATCCAATTTTTAAAAGTAAATCTTAAATGGCAGAAATCATTAAAAGTTATTTAAAAATGTAACATTTCTTACGGAAAGGTTGTTTGTTCTTTTCGACATATGAAAATACATGTTTAATCTTTCCCCTATTTTCCCCTTTTTCGTGCGAAAACCACCCTATTTCCCCTTTTTTGAGCTCCTTTTACGCTGTGATCCCTGTAATATCAAAGATCGCGATATCATAGTAGTATGGTAGATTTTATTGTTGTTGAAAATCTGAAAAAAAATTAGAAAATATATTTTTTTTCATGAAATGGTAGTAATTTTTACAAATATCAATGTGAAAAGGTTGAAAAAATTATTACTACGTTCAAATTGGAAATTAATTTGAACTCAAATTTTATTACAAATTATTTTTTCATTATTGGTTCAAAAAATGATATGCCGAAAACAATGTATTATTCTACTAAAAAAAAATTCTTCCAAATAATATAATATTTGAACTTAGGTGGCTTAATCAAGTACGATACTAATCAATTTTAGTGTTACAAGAAATTAAAGATATCATAAGCAGAAAATTCCACAGTAGAAATAATGTAAAAAAAAGTATCCTTTTTATATATAATTCTTCAGAATATTTTTAAATTCTGAAAATTTTGTACAAAACAAAAAAACAGTATTGAAGTATAAAGTAGAGTTATTCACTATGTTCATTTATAATAATTATCTCAACTGATATTATGATAAAAGAGAAAACATTATAAAATAGTTTCCGATAATTTATGTAATTTTGAAAGAGGTCAGTGCGCGGTCTGTCTTATAGATTGAAAAGCGTTTCTAGTTGTGCCACTGAACTCACTTACAATTTCAAATAGTAAGGCTAACAATCTCGCACAGTGATTATTGCAATGCGAAAAAGCAGATCGAACTCACTTGCAAAAGTCAAACTCACAATTCTTTGCTTACTATGAAAATTAGTTATTCATACAGTTTACATGTTCAAATGTACTATTTCAAATAGTTATTGAAGCTACTTGTTCTAGTAATCTTTCTTTTTACAATTTGAAGTAGTAATGCTGACTTCAGACTTTGTATATTTTGAGATCACTATACCATTCAGTATCACAAACTATTTGAATTGTTTCTTGTGCAATGCGAACAAGTAAACTTCAAGTTAACAATACATCAAAGTGAATCTAACTATCTACTTTTTTCCGTGAAGAAGATATTTCATGCTATTTAAGTGGTAATTGTCGAAAATTAAACCTTTATTTTGCATCCCTGGATGATAGGTGATTCGTTAGGGTAGCTAACTCCTTAAAAAATTTGTATTCGGAGAAAATTAAGTTGGCCACCCTTTATCATGGAATTATATATCATATAAGGGGCCATAACTTTGATTAACTTTTGTTAACCATAAATTAATCCTTTGATCTTATCCCAAAAAATATATGCTGTTACCTGGGATATGAGTATATTACAGAAAAAATGGCAGTTTTGCAACCAAAATTTCATTACAATAAAATTTTCACGAAATAACAATAATTTTTTTAGCTTTTTTCCGTAGGAGGAATTAATTATTTTGTTTCATTTGCCCTAATACTCTATACAATATATATTCGAGCCATAAAAATCAGTGGAGTCAATTTTGATAAATTCGAATTTTTTAATGTTCGTTTAAAAAATTTTGTAAACAATTGTTTTGAAAGTTGGCACTTGGGGTAAATTAGTCCAATAGAGGTAGAAACTTAACCCTGAAATATGAACCAAAAACAAGCTTGGCTCTACCCTGCCACGGCCTTCTTGAAATTATTGCCCGAGCTATTGCCCGTAATTACTATAAATTGCAAGTCATTTCCACAAAAATGATAAATTTCTATAAATTAATGAAATTTGGGAAAATTTATCAAATTCTTGGAAATTTTTGTAAATTTACGGAAATTTATTGTACCTTACTGAAATTGATGAAAATCCATGGTAATTTACTGGTAACTTTTGATAACAGTTCTACTGGACGTATGTGCATTAGCGCAATACGCAATAGCTTAAGATAATAGAAAGAAAGTTTTAGATGCAGAAACGGAAGGAAACAGATTGTCAAGATAAATTTTTGGAACGTATGTTGGCATACACGTGGGGCTTTGACGAAAAATTTTTAAGCATATGTTGGGAAAAATTTCAGTTCAAACCTTATTAATTTTTATAATTCATTTACGATTTCAAACGTAGCGATACACGTGAATGTTATTGTTTGTAACATGTGTTGCGAAAAATTTTAGTTTAAGGTGTGAAAATTATTGAAAAATCTTTATTACATAGCATAAACCTAAATTTTTTCCAAAATAGGTTGAAAAATTTCACAATTAACCTTCACGTGTACCAATAAACTTAATTTCTTGCTAACATATGTTATAAAAATTTTACTTCGCATTAATTTATTTCCCTCTCGCTGTCTGAAAATGTGGCCTAATTCAGTTTCAAAATAGTAGAATTAAAAGTTTCGCCACACCACGAACCAAACATTTTTCGAAATACGTACACTGATAATTAACATATCTTTCAACTGGTTCAAAGTGAAATGGGATTTTTTTAATATGGTCGATATCTTGATATAAGTTATTTTAATGTATAATTGATTAAGTTTATATTACATTCTACTTACGAACAGAATTGAGACATATTGCAAACATGAAGATCAGCAGGATAAGATTCAAAATTTTCATCTTTATAGAAAACGGAACTAACTTGTGAGATATTTCTTGAACATAGACTGACAAGGTCTTGAACTAACTGTACTTGTATATATGCCAGCCCCCACGTCATATTGACAAATATTATTACTACATTTAGGCGACGAAATGGTGTTTTTTCCTTATAAGAAAAATCTGTTTACTGTCGTCGCAAATATTAAATGTTCATGTAGTAGACACGCTCTACACGTGTCAATTGAAAACAAGCGACACGTTGCCAACAAATTTAAAAAAATGCAACAACTTTTCTCAATATTCTTAAAAATTGGTACTTCGGGGTTGTCGTGGACACATATTGGACAAAACAAAAAATAAATCTTTGCCGATAAACAATGATAAAAATGTGATGAGAATTTGTTTGTTTGTTTTGTTTATAAGTTTGATTGGAAAAAATAAATACTAATAGTAGCAGGAAGAGTCACTAATGATGAGTAATGAAAAAGAACAATATAGGTATTAACAACAAGTGTAGACAATAAAATTTGATAATAAATACGAACAATGATATAAAAAATATAAATAAATAGTGTATGATAAGTTTTACCTTAGAAGAGTAGTTTAGAAGACAAGTAAGAAAAGACTAGATTTTCCATGTTTACAAAATTCGGTTGAGAAAAGGAAAAATGTGAGAATGTCCAAAACAACAGAAATGTTTATCATTGTGTACTTTAAGATA
Organism: Andricus curvator; assembly: GCA_932195095.1. Taxonomy (NCBI): domain Eukaryota; kingdom Metazoa; phylum Arthropoda; class Insecta; order Hymenoptera; family Cynipidae; genus Andricus; species Andricus curvator. The sequence continues at coordinate 81,373 of CAKNYM010047149.1, read as the reverse complement.
CATAATGATTGTTGAAATCAAATTTTTTTTTGGATTTTGATGTTGGCTATGTCAACAATAAAATACCTGTGTAATAGACAAAATAGAAAAAACTTTTAAAAATATATATATTGCATGAAAATTGATGACAGAAAGCTTGTATTAAAGTTAGTTTGAAAAAGTAAAACTGTATGATTTGCATAAAAATTTTTTTTGCAATAATAACTTACCAAAAATTTTTTAAATTTTACTACAGTGAAACTTTTGGAATTATTGAGTTCTTTTTTGTCCAGGTGATTATAAATATTGTTAACACAGATTTGGATAAGTTTATCAACAAGATTAATAGGGCAACCATGTTGAAATAAAGTTTTTTGTATTAGTTTGATGTTTTGCGGTTCTATTGACAGATAGTTCTAAAAAATTAATTGTATAGTTTTGTCCTTGTTCAAAAGTGAATGTAAGATTTGAGTCAAATGAGTTGAAAATTCCTAAAACTTCTTGTAATTCCGATTCGGTATTTTATTGTTGGCATAGCCAACATCATAATCCAGAAACAAATTGTGATTTCAACAATCATTATGTATCTTAAAGTACATAATGATAAACATTGATGTTTTGGACAATTCTCACATTTTCCCTTTTCTCAACCGAATTTTGTAAACACGGAAAATCTAGTCCTTTCTTACTTGTCTTCCAAACTACTCTCTTAAAGTAAAACTTATCATACACTATTTTTTTTTGTATCATTGTTCCTATTTATTATCAAATTTTATTGTCTACACTTGTTGCTGTTAATACCTATTGTTCTTTTTTTATTACTTATCAGCGACTCTTCCTGCTACTATTAGTATTTATTTTTTCCAATCAAACTTATAAACAAAACAAAAAATAAAACAAAAAAATTATCATCACATTTTTATCATTTTTTATCGGCAAAGATTAATTTTTGTTTTGTCTGTAATTTCATGTAAAATTTTACTATAATGAATAATGTTTTGAACAGGCTTCAATAGGCTTGAAAAGGGACTAAATTGAGTCCGAAACGTTGCCATTTTTCAAAGAAACAAAGTTTTTGTTTTGATTTTACTGACCTTCCCATCCGGAGACTGTTTTATACATCAATCAAAGGTCGAAACTGAAGAAAGGGATGCACGTTATATACAATATTTTAAACAGATGACGGGTGGCATTACACAACTGGATAACTAACATTTTGATCGAAAATGTGGCAGCTGGTGATCCCTGATTTTTATTTTCTCAGAACAGAATAATTTTTTTTCGATGAAACATTCATATTTTTAGCATACCAACACGAGATAGGGAAGAGAGTATGAAGAAAGGATTGTAGCTTCTTCCATTCTCGTCATTTATGATCGAGGAAGTATTATAGCTTTTGAAAAGTCATATAAAAAAAAAGGAAAATTCAATTTTTTGACCAAACGAGGTGAGATGCGGAAAAAAGTTCCAGAGATGAATTGCAGCTCTTAAAAAGTACTACAGATTTTTACATTCTCATTCTAATGAGAAGGTATTGGTTTTATGTAAAATTTGACATAGTCGGTTTTCATCAAATCTCCACGTTTTGAGACCTCCTGAGTCAGAAAAAACGATTTTTACGAAGGTGTCTGTCTGTCTGTAGTCTGTCTGTCTGTCTGTCTGTCTGTAGCCACGATAACTTTCGAAAAAATGATCAGATTTGATTGAGCTTTGGCACACTTTTTTATGGCCGAAAAATAGAGAACGAGTTCGTTAACCAGCTATTTTGGATGAAAATCCAAAAAGTGAGCACATTTTGAAAATTTTTGAGACCACTTTTTTTGAAGATTTGAAAATTCTATGTACGGTTATTAGTAGTACGCAAAATGACGAACAAAATATTCTTATGACTTTTTGTGATAAAAAAAAAATTACTGGAGTTATAGCATTTTCAAAATTCCAAAAAACAAACTAAAATGAACATTTTAAGCCGAAAAACGCACGATATGAAAAAAAGTCAAGAGGAGAAAAACGTTGATTCCTGAACACCCTATACTATTTTCATAACAACTTTTTGAATTTTTTGAAAAATAAAAAATTCAAATTTTGATCGCACAAAAAATTAATGAAAAATCAAAAAAGCCATTTTGCTGTCAAACTATGCAAGATACCAGAAAAGATCATCTCACCAAAATTGTGCACCTAAAAAAGATCTACAAATTTCTTATCATTCACTTTTTGATATGACGCGTAGTTTTTGTTTTATTCGTAAAAAACAGCATTGAAAATAGAAAAATCAAATTTTCAGACGAATATTACCAGCTACGAAAAAATGACGGAAACAAAATTTGTTCATCCAAGGAAGAGGTACAAATTTATTGTGACTCATGTTTCGATAGGATGCGTGGTTTTTGTTTTATTCGCGAAAATAACATTGACAGTAAAAAAAAATCAAATTTTTGAAAAAACAATGCAAGGTACGAAAACATATAAATGAACAAAAATTGTGCATTCAAAAAAGACTTACAAACCCGTAATCAATTTTTGTGGTAAGAATATATTCAAAATGAAAAAATTAACTTTTTTGATAAACGGCACAGGCTAAAATAAAATGTTAACTAATAAAATTTGTCGCCTGAATTATATCATTACTTTTCATTTGAAATCAAATACAAATTTAGTAATTTGTATATGAAGAACATATAACACGAAGCACAAAGTGCGCGCTCAGTGTATTTACCAAATCGCACGCCGTAAGTGCGCTCAAACTTTTTTGTTTCTATCATACGGTTCAAATGATTTTCAAATCAAATATCGAGCGCGAAGCGCGAGTGTCTGGATGAGAATGTGTTCCTTAAGGTCGATAGAACCTTGAGTAAATAAAGTTCCTTTTCAGTCTAAAATAAAAACAAATTTAACAATCACTTAATATGTAGAGGTTTTGATAATTTTATAATATTTGCAAACAAACTTTTTCTTTTCATCGAAGTCGAATACGAAGTGCAAAAATCTAGAGGAGCCTAGCGTAAAGCGCGATGCAAATACGCCCGAGCGCGTAGCGCGAGGTGAATACATAATCGAGCGCGAAGCGCGAGACAAATATATGATCGAGCGCGAAGCGCGAGATCCAACAGTCGCGCGCCCTAGGCGCGCTCAAACTTGCGAGCGAAGCGAGCCGCGCGCGAAGCGCGCCATGAGAATGTGCCCGCGAAGCGGGCAGATTTTTTGAAACTATTTTTCCATGGCGCTTTTTATTTTGGTTTTATTTATAGAAAGTACTATGGAAAAATCCGAAATTCAAATTCTGAACCAAACAGCGCAAAATACGGGAAATTAAGTTAACAATAATTTCATGCTTCATTATACAAAATCTAATATGGACTGAAATCATGACTGTATTTCAAAAAATGTCTGAAATCATCCATTTGTTATAAAAAAATATCGGATGCATCGCCGCTCCCCTGAAAACCACAATTTCCAAGTTATCAAAACGTGGTATTGCGCAATAATGAGCCGTATTTGAAGAATATTCAACTCAGCTAAAAGTTATGAATATTACCCCGGTAACAAGGAGTTCATTGAGACGCATAGTACGGCATTTAAAAAAGTACAAACTTCAATGCCTTGAAATGCGTACTAACTGCATTTTTGTCCGAAATGCTTTCAAATGCGTTTTATGGCTTGAATCTTGTCTCGTTCCAATCATTTTCAATGCGCCAAAATGAAAAGGCATTAAACTAACGTCATGGTTATTGACTATGCGCAGGTAGGCGGAGCCAAGCAAGTAATTGCAGGCACCGCTCGCAGTGGCGAAACTCGAAAGTTGTTCCGCGCAGCGAGATGCGTCTTTAACGTTGCTTAATATACGCGAGTGCCACGATTTGTTGGAAAAATCTTAATTATTACTGAAAACGGCCCCCCAAAAAAGTGGGTCTCTGTGTTGCGTGGTCGGGTGTACGAACAAGCGTTTGAACTCGCTTTGAAACTCATTTTTATAGTTTTCCAAAGAGGGAACACCTCAAAGAGCAGAGGTTAAGGTGGATTGCAGCTGTCAAGCGAGTCAAGTAAGTAAACTGTGACAAACTGTTGTGATGTTTTTAAAAGGTTTAATTTGTTATGTATTTTTTAAATTTCAGCCCCGATGGGTCACCCTTGCAACCATCGACAACATCTGTTATATGCAGTAGACAGTTTATTAACGCTGAAAAATCTATGCACCCTCGGAGCCCCAGTCACGTGCCATCAATTTTTCCCGAGGAATATAATCGACCAAATCGATCAGCTGTATCAATAGAGAGTGCGAAAAAAAGGTATATTATATCCAATTTGTAGAAAATTCGTCTTTTTAGATTGAAAATTCATCTTTCTGGATTGAAAATTCATCTCTTTTGTTAACAGTTTATCTTTTTGGTTTAAAAATTCATCTCTTTCTTCGATGAAGTTGACAGTTTTTGATTTAAGGTTATAAACTTTTTCCTTTAAAAATCAACTAATACATTTTTGTCTTGTGGTTTTATAATTCTTGCAAGCATATTTGAATTTTTTTTGACACAGAAATATACCAGTAAAAAAATCAAAAATAATTCTGTTACATACTAAATTCAAAATTTTGGGAATTTTTGGTGCTTCTAATTTCGACTCTTGGATCTTGATCTTTTTTCTAGTGTACTTGTGTGCTAAAAAACGCTAGGCATGTTGAGAATAATGTTTAAATTACAAGTTATAAAGATAATCTCATTAATTATCAATTCATTATCTTTAATTCAACGAATTTTGAGTTCAATGCTTTCAGCTGCGTTTTTGGGTTGGAAAACACGATTTTTTCCAGATGAGATAGTAAATCTGGTTTTCCAAAGCGGCATTAATCTCTCTATGCACCTCACGATGTGTGGATGAACTTTTACGCTTTCCAACAGTCAGATAATAAGTCTATGGGAGGTTGAATCGAAAGCTTTCCGGTAATCAATCCAGACCATCGATAGAAGTCGCTGATAGGATGCTGCGTCTTTACAGACACATCTATCGATGAGCAAGTTATCCCGACATCCTGCTACACCTTTCTTTGAGCCACGTTGTTCGTACATCTCTCGCCACACAGGTCCAATTGTCCGAAGAATCCTATCATTCAGAATAGCTGTGAAGATCTTATACAGCGTGTTCAGACAAGTTATTGGCCTGTAATTCTTAGGGTCAGCTAAGTTGCCCGTCTTCGGCAGGAGCACGGTGCGCCCTTCCACCAACCACCCCGGAATAGGCTCTTCCGATTTTAAATATGATGTGAAAATTCGGACCAGATGCTGGTGGGTTTAAGGAAACTTCTTCCACCAGAAGGTCTTAATACCATCTGGTCCCGGAGCGGAATAGTTCTTCATGCCTCTTAATACGTTTTTCACCTCCTCGGTAGTGATAGGTGGGCATTCCTCCTCAGCTGTTATGAGGGCATTGCACAGCTCCTTGAAGCTATTTATGTTCTTTGAGCCTTCTTCAAGTGGATGGTGGACCTCGTAGATTTCTCTCCAAAATGCTTCGACCTCCTCTGGTTTGGGCGGATGGTCGACAGTAACTGGAGGGTCTTGGAAGAGTCGAGATGGGTCAGACAAAAACTGTTGATTTTCTCTGATCCACCTCTCTTTTCGCTCTAGACGTCTCCTAGCGTTAGATAGTACTCGTATTCTATTAACAATATGCTGCCTGATTGTCAGTAGCTTTGACTTGTTGATTGTGTGGTAACGGATCCGCAGTTAGCGCGCGAACTGTCGAACCTTGGCAGTGAAAGTCCTGCCAGATGTTATGTAGTCAATCACACACTGAATGCGGGACGCGTACTGTCTTGCCCAGCCTATCTTTGTGCTAAGTTGATGCATTCGTCTTTTGGTCTTATGATCAACCGTTGGTTTTGTTTCACGGTTTGCATCTGCCAAAGTTCTCGCTGCATTTTACACACTACAATTGATAGTCCAGAGGGCGAATTCTTCAGAAAATCTCCACGAAGCTCATCATCCAGTTCAGTCAGATCTTTGGGCTTCGGAGAAACCTGAATGTTGATGTTTCTCCGGGTCTTGAAGCATCGTTCTTCCTCTATTGGATGCCTGTTCCGGGTTGGTCTCAGTGTCGCCTCTCTTTCTCTGTTGCCGGCTTGTTCTGGCTGCGGTTGTGTAGGCGCTCCGGTTATGTAACTTCTTTTCCGGAGGTCCTCGGCACGGTTTCGCAGTCGTTTTTGCGAAAAATCCGAGTACTTTGGGTGTTTCTCAAACCACAGAGCATGCAGTCACGCCATGTAACCTTTTCATTCAGGGGCCATACTGGTATCATAGCACTCCAACAGGTCGTCCCTGAGTCGATCCGTCCACCTAAAAGTAATGAGATTCTGCCGGTCAATCGCATTGACTCCGTCTTGATTGGCTTCCTCAACTCTAGTGTAGTCGGCATTGTTGTCCGACCCATTTTCGGGAGCCCTGCGCGTTCGATTGTTTTGAACCGCACTTTCTACAACTATGTTTGGTGTTGTCATTGTTGTTCCCACGAGCAGCTAGGGAAAAGGTTTAGTCCATCCTTGTAGAGCCCCGCGTGCAAGGATAAGGCTGATGCTCTGAGAGGTCGCCCGGTATCCTAGGATCACCGTTTGAGACACCTCACCCAGGTGCCATTCAGCTTTCGGCACGGTTGTTACGCCTTCGCTTAGGAGTTATTCCTTCGGGACCATCCCTGGACAATTGTCCGCGACTGCTTATTAATTATTGTAACCATATTCAGCAGAAACTCTTGGTACAGGGACCCTCTATCCGCAACCCGAGGACGCGTTCGGTGGCTTTTTCATAGGCCCTTCGGTTCGATTCCCAAGGAATCAAAACCGAATACCAAACAACTGATCAAATGATCAATTCTTTCGTATTCATCAAAACCCTCTGCATAGTGTTTTATGTATGTCGTGATTACAATATGACTACGCTCTAGCGAACCGTTAGTCTGAGGTCGGTATCTCGAGGACGTTAAGTGTTTACCCCCGAATATCGACGCCAACTTTCGCATGAGCTTGCTTATGACGCATCCTCATCTGTCTGTGAGGATACAACGAGGAGCTCCGTATTGAGCGAACAGATGTTCTGCCACGGCGTGAGCTACTATAGTAGAGTTCATAGATGGAATGGACCCTGCAATTCATAACTTGTAAAAATTGTCTTGCACTGTACGAGGCACGTCCAGAGAGTAAGTGTACTGGTACTCTCACAGCTGTAGGGAATACTTTTTCGACATGTTGGCAACACTGCCACGTAGCCTGACCCCTCCCCTTCAAAACGAGACCAATCCGAGGTTAGTGTGTTGAAAACTCTCGACGCAGTAGCATCTCTCGCGAAAAATGTCGATCGTATCTCCTGCCAAGTGCGAAATTCGCGCCGTCATTCGCTACCTCGATGTGAAGGGAAAAGCTCCAGTTGAGATTTATAAAGAGGTGAAAACTGTTTACGGCAATGAAGCTATGAATCGTACGAGTGTGTAAAAGTGGTGTTGCGAATTTAAAAATGGCCGTACTTCCGTGCATGACGATCAGAGGAGCGGAAGACCTTCAATTGTGACTGACGATCTTGTGGAAAAAATCGAGATTGCGGTCTGTGACGATCGCAGATTGACGTTAGATGAATTTTCTGATATGTTTCCGCAAATCTCCAGATCCTTGTTACACGAAACAATCACAGAAACTCTCGGATATCGGAAATTGTGTGCGAGGTGGGTCAAAAAACAGCTGACAGAACAGCACAAGTTGAAGCGAGTGCAGAGCTCCAAAGAGTTTTTGGAGCGCTACGAACGCGAAGGCGATGATTTTCTTTACTCTATTGTTACTGGAGACGAAACTTGGGTTGCCCACTACACGCCTGAAACTAAGAGGCAGTCTCAACAATGGCGCCAAACCTTGTCACCCTCCGCCAAGAAATTTAAAATCACAATTTCAGCCAAAAAATTGCAAAGGGCGATTCAGAATAACAGGAGGGGCATGCTGACGAAGGGAGTCTGCCTGCTGCACGACAATGCCAGACCTCACACGGCCAACGCAACGCCACGAAGCAAATCCTGGACTCTTTTGGATGGGACGTTTTGAACCACCCCCCGTATTCCCCTGACCTGGCCCCTTCAGATTTCCATCTCTTCACTTCCCTGAAGGTGCACATGGATGGAAACAAGTTTTCAACGGACGAGGAGGTGAAGGGGGAGGTGGAGAAGTGGGCGAAAGAGCTGGCGGAGACTTCTTTGAGGCAGGCATAAAAAAATTGATCTCGCAGCTCACCACTTGCATCGAGAGGGATGGTGACTATGTTGACAAATAACTTACATATGTACTAGTGTAACCAACTATGTTTTTGTTTTAATAAATTTTTTTTGAAGCCTACATAAATTGAGTACACTTACTTTCTGGACGTGCCTCGTAACTATGTACCCATTGCCGTTAGAGGTGGTTGATAACTTGCCCACAAGGTCTAGAGGAACCTTATCAAACACCCCCAATGGTGTGTCAGTTATTACCATAGGTTCACGTGTACGTGCCCGCACTAATTTGTTTTTTAAACAACTCTTACAGTTTATAATATATTCAGTTACATCGTGACGTAATTTAAGGCTTCTTTTAGTTCTTCAAATTCTATTCTATTAACTACTGTTTTCCCATCGGCGGTCTTCCACCCATTGGCTTCGCAAGCAGGTATCCACTTAGTGCAACTATCAATGAGAAATTTAGAATCTGAGAATATTGATAATTTAGTGACCCCATTTTCAGTAGCCTTTCTGGCTGCAGCTGTTGCTCAGGACCCGTCTACATATACTTCAGTTGGTTGAACGTTTTGAGCAGGGAACCATGGGTTTAATAAATAAGGTAGAGCTTTCTTTACTGTAATTTCTTTCGATGGAATTACAAGGGTTGGTTTCAGACTTGGAAGCACGCTATGATCTTTTCTGAAAACGGGCGCGCTGGAGTCTTCGCTGTCTTTGGATGAAGCATCCGCAGAAGGTGAATTTTCCTGAATATAGGCAGGTGTTTTAGGCTCATTTCCCTCTCGTGGCCGTTGTTTCAGTCTAGTTGCTGTCGAACTTCTTTCCAAAGCAGGCTCTTTGTAATGGGTAGGGGGTTGATATGTCTTGTCCGAATCATCAACGGAAATTCCCGGTAGTCTGCTTCTTCGCCCCCTTGCGGCTTGAGTCACAGATTGTTCTGGTGAAGCCGGCAATGTTACTAATGGCTTGAGGACTCTTTTCCCTACTGTAGGTTTGCCCTTGGTTTTAGGCAAGGTGGCACCTCTAATAGAAGACTTTTGTTTCTGAACCGTGGATTTGGTTGTTAGACCAGAACTAGTTGATGGTTGTAACAACGGTGAGATTCAAAATCGTGTTTGTGGTTTACCTTCTTTTGAACCGCTCGCCTCAGTTGGGTTCGATTTAAGTGGTAATACTCGGTGTATAGACAACATTGAAGGGGATTCGAAAGCTGATTTCTGGTGAGTAGTGGATGTGACAGTAGACGGTCCAGAAGAATCAGCGTCATCCCGACTCTCGTTAATGTCCTCCTCGTAATAGCCTATAGGGTTCCTACAAAGGGCTTCGACACCGCGGTTAAATTTCCCTTTCTTGTATTCAAATTTAAACTGGTAATCTTTAGTCTGTATCTCCAGCAAATGAGACGCGGCCCTGGATTATCTGCCTAGGTAATCCTACTGCGAGACATTCTTTTTCTGTTGGTTCATACCGTTGTTCTGTACTGGTCATTATTTGAGAGTAATAGGCGATCGGCATATCCATTTTATCTATTTCTTGGGTAAGAACCGCTCCTATTGCATACTCGGATGCATCTGTGGTTAATTTTAAAGTGTTAGAAAAGTCTGGATATTTTAATATGGGTTCATGACATAGTGCGTCACGTAATTTATTAAAGCTTTCTTCTTGAGCGGTTTCCCCGACAAATTTTGACTCCTTTTTCAGTAAATCTGCTAAAGGTTCTGCTAACTTCGCGTAATTCTCTATAAATCTCCGGTAATACCCCGACAATTCCAAGAACTGACGTACGTTGCGTACAGTTTTAAGTTCGCGGAAATTCCTTAATTGCCGGAATTTTAGTCGGATGTGGTTTCACCCCATCGCGTCCGATAATGTGCCCCAAATAAGCTACTTCCGGGTATAGAAAATCACACTTATCAGGTTGTAATTTTAGGTTGGCTTTCCGTAATCGTTTGAAAAGTCTTCGAGCCTTCTTATCATGCTCTTCCAGGTTTTTCTGAGTATATAACGATGTCATCGAGGTAAATGAACGCCTCAGTTCCTAGCATTCCTTTGATGACTGAGTCCATCAGCCGTTGAAAGGTAGCTGGGGCGTTTTCAATACATACAGGCATCCTTTTATACTCAATGTGACCCCTTGGAGTAGAAAACGCTGTTTTGGCTCTATCATCAAGATGAGTTTCAACCTGATGATAGCCGCCAGCAAGGTCAAAGACGGAGAAGTATTGTGGTTTACCTAGGTTATCTAATATGTCTGTAATGTTAGGCAATGGATAAGCATCGCCCACTACTTTTGCATTTAATGCCCTATAGTCTATCACCACACGATACTTTCGTTCTTTGGATGCGTCTAGCTTTTTCGGAATAATCATGATAGGTGAACTATACGAGGATTTTGATGGAACTAAAAATATATAATTTTGAATTATATATAATTATTGCTGCTTTCAATTGCTCCTTAATTTGTATAATCATTTGCTCGAACCTATGTTGAACCTTGTGAGTTACGGTAAGTATTTCTTTGTTAAGGTGAAATATGTCAGAGAAATCTCTAGCCCAATCAAAAACTATGTTCTTTTCAACTTCATGTAAGTGTGTTACGTGCAGGCTACTTTTGACCCTTTCTATTCTATTCACAGGATTGTTCGTCTCTTTGCTCCACAAATAGTCCTCAGGGGCCGATTCCTCGGAGCTCGCTCCTGGAAATTCGTAGTAGTCAAAGGGGACAATCTCCTGTGGGTGAATGTCAATGTCCACATCCTTCTCCGTGGTGTTGTAGGCATACGAGAAGCATATACAGTCATTGTTCTTTACTATCCCTTCCCCTATATATATTCATTCTGGTGTTTTTACCCGGGGAAGATATCCTTCAGATAAATCTTCATTTGCTACATCGATAAGCACCAGTTGCCTTTCACGTGCTTTTAATTTTAAAACTCGAGAAAACGGTCTAATTTCTTTTTGTAGTTCTTTACGAGCCAGACATGATTCATTCTCAATAAAAGGTATCGGAGTAATGGGTCTTGAGAGGACTACTAGGGTGTTATGTCTGAATGACAACTGTGCTTGTGCTTGGCGAAGATGAGGACGACCTATTATTCCATCAGCAGAGATGGGGAAATCGTTAAGTACCACATGTTGTTGCGATTTCGATCTTTCGGGGACCTGATCCTTATCCTGTGATTTGTGATTTTAAAAAAATGTTAAAATTTTTCGACCAAATATTGATAACGTTTTTATCCTATTGCTGTGTTAACTGTAAGAACCGAGTATCTAGACAATGCGCGCGCAATGAAAAACATTTAGACCCGTTGCATAAAAGGCTAAAGTTCATTTATAACGTGGATTTAATCTTTGAGGGTGGCATAGAATGAGATGTTTGACCCTCACGTTAACTAGTAGCTGTTCTCAATACAGGATAAGTATCCTATTGCTGTTGTCTACCCTTTCGGAATCGAATCATTGACTGAATGCATGAATTGGCAAATTCATAAAACTGTACTTAATATAGAAATATCTATGAAACATGTAAAAATCACCGCCCCGGAATAGGGGTTATTGCAAAGTTTCAATAAATTTCTGAAATAAACACCATCGGCAATTGTTAATATAATGAAGTCACATACCTTTATTTACACCTGACATGCGTCGAAAAATCTTACACAATTATATACATATATAGCAATAATTTGTCAATAATATTTCGCTAGTTATCAAGCCCTTGGTCATTTAAATTCGCATTCTTCGTCTTTAATGACCAAAAAGGATATTTTAATTCAGAAATGTGTACATTTTCTTACACTTTGGTTAATTGGCCTGCCTGGGCTTATTTACTGTTTATACGCGGCACTCTTATCTCCATCTCTCTCACCGTCTGCGTGTAATTGCTAATCGGATCATTAATGAAGCAGATTTATTTTCTAAAAATGTTGAAAAATTTTATATGCACATGACGCGTATACATTTAGAGAAACCGATTGAAAAGTTTTCTTTTGAATTAATGTGTCTATCTTTTTGTGTTAATAAGTTAGAATGGTCGGCGAAATTTAGAATTTTACAATCGATTGCCGTCCGTTATTAAGTTCATCAAAAATTTCATTCTCAATGTCAGAGGCGCATCTACCCTCCACAACTGTATCGGCATCGGAATCGATGGTATCTAGTGCGTCATCATCTAAGACGATGACGATCGATTCGGGGGTTGGTTGATTTCTTGTGGGTTACTGGTAGCTGGCTGAGGTCTTTGACTTAGGGCCCGCGAAGCATTTCCCAGCAAAGGTGTTGAACAGTGGGTGGAAATTCTGTTCATATTTTATTTCATTAAATATATCCTCTTTCCTAAGACGGGGAGGATCTACGAAGCGAATATTTACGGGCATATCGACTGCCTTGCCGGGACACAAAATTACATTTTTAACTTCATGAGTAATTGTTCTAGTGGCCAACAATTTTTCAGCAGCTTCACGCAGTTCTTTGTGACGTTTTCGAAGCCTTCTACCTCGTACGAGGTGATCTATACTTTTCGGCGGATTTAACGACAAAAAAGCAAGTTTTCTCTCTTCAAGCTGTTCGAAAACTTAGTTGGAACCAAAAAAAAAATAATAATAAAAATTAAAAACTAAGTCCCTCGGTTAGAATTGGTAATTTGAATTCGTTCAAGCAATCGCCTTTCCGCGTTAGTTACTTGAACCTTAGAAAAGGTTTCGGAAGCCGGAGGCACACCCAGCCTTTTTGCAATTCAGATTATAAATTCGACCAATGCAAGAAGAAGAAAAAGATAATGAATAACTGTCAACTGGAATATTTAATTCGAACCCGTTCAAGCAATCGCCTTTCCGCGTTACTTACTTGAACCTTAGAGGAGGTTTCGGAAGCCGGAGGCGCACCTAGACATCCTTGCAGTTCTGTCTAGAATTCCAGTAAAAAATTATCGATTAAAAATCTCTAGAACTAACTCTTGCCTTATCGAAAAATATTTATTTCAGATAGAATTGTTAATTTGAGTCCGTTCAAGCAATCGCCTTTCCGCGTTAGTTACTTGAACCTGAGAGGAGGTTTCGAAGGCCGGAGGCGCACCTAGACTCCTTGCAATCAAATTAAATTCTTCTCCGAAGAAGATGCCAGTGAAAAAAATTTTTTCAATATTATGAAATATTTCAAATAAAATTCGCAGTTAAAATTTTACATTACACCGAGGTAGAAAAATTGCACAGCAAACACCTTCTCTAACACTGTTCAACTGAATAAATCGGTAGACTAAGATAGATTGGAAAAAGTGAAATAGTAAAATTTTGAACTTTAGCGGTACCAAAGTAGAATTAAATAATTTTGCCAAAACAAAATTGCAATCCCAAACGCTGCCACCAATTGTCTGTTACGAACCAGCCTGCCTTCGAATATTTAAATTTTAATTCTTTTTCAAAGAGGCTGAAAACTATGGTAGTGTGGGATTTAATTCAATGATTCTCCCGGAGGTATTTCAGACAATCACCTGAGATAGATCCCAGATGTGGAGCATAATTTCTGAAGTGTACCCACCTCTTGCGTCCCTGTCACGTTAACTAGAACGACAGTTCTCGAAATTTTATTTACGTTTTGAGCGTTAGAACTAACGAAAATGTTGAATTCAGCCCGTCAATCTCATACGCTCAAGGATTAGACGGTAGTTGTAAGGGTAGTTTAACTCTTATATTCTTGTTTTTTTTTGGTGTGACAAACATATAGAACTTGGTAAAATTAATAAACGCAGGACTTTTGCAATTTTTTTTGGAACCATATAACATTGAATTGAAAGTTGATTCTCGACCCCAGCCCAATTTCAAGAATTTTCTAGGGCGGATGCCAAGGTAGTTCTAGAAAACAGTGGCTAACAACGAATCCCACAAAAATAATAGTAAACATACTAGCCATTGACGCGTGGGTTTTGACAGATTTAGAATTTGTATGGGGCCCACCGTAACAATTTTACGATTTATTCACTGATGAGGGGGGGGGGGTGACTCATTGCACTTTTGAGTTCTCCATTACGATCAAAATTTCTATGAAAAATGAGTCTTATTTTCTATTTTATTACATTGTTTATATATAACTAATTAACCACTTTATTATTTTTTTTCCCCATTTATCTTCAGTTGAGTTAGCTTCGTTGCTGAGATCACGCACGTAGCCGGTGCCTAAAGTATAATAGCGATACCAAGACTTGACAGGTTGTGACAAGATTTAACTTGTTCATTGGAAGCCATCTGCACAATTCATGGACTGCGTAACTCCTCAGTGCTGTTTCAACCATCGGCTCGTTGGTTTTTAAATTGTGTTTAATTTTCTCTTTCGGTCCCAAAAGCATTTTTCTGGTGGATACAATTTTTTTTCAAGTTATAAAACAAATCTTTTATTTTCTGAAGGGCTTCAAGAAGGTGTAAAAGGTCTGCAGATTGTTTCTGTTACATATGTGGTGAGTTAACGGTAGAAAGTAAAAAAAGAAATATGACCACTTTTGTTCGAAAAGTGTACTGTGCGTATTTCGGAGTGAAAATAGGAGATCAAGATAAAACTTGGGCACCGCATTATGTTTGCCAAACATGTGTTGAAGGTCTTAGACGGTAATCAAAAGGTGAACAAGAAGCTTTCAGATTTGGAGCTCTAATGGTATGGCGAGAGCCAAAAAATCACAGCGACGATTGCTACTTTTGTTCAACTGGCGTTCATCGGTTTAATTTGAAGAATAAGATTTTCAAGATAACAGCCAGGATTACGAACCTGCACTAAACTGCGCACCAGAACTTTTTTCTCAGTTGAGCTAAACGATTTAGTTCGAGACTTACATATGACCAAAGAGGCTGCTGAGTTATTTGGTTCGAGGCTTAAAGAGAAAAATTTGCTTGCATCTGGCACTTCATTTTCTTGGTTCAGGGATAAAGAAAAGAAATTTGTTCCCTTTTTTTCGCAAGACGGAGACTTAGTCTTCTGTAATATGGTCCCTGGACTTATGAATGAATTTAACATTCGTTACGTAAGCACCAATTGGAGACTATTCGTAGATTCTTCTAAAAGAAGCCTCAAAGTTGTACTGCTTCACAATGGAAATGTGTTTGCGTCAATACCCGCTGTACATTCTGTTCATTCAAAAGAGGGGTACGAGAATTCAGAATTCATTCTCGATAAAATCAAATACGAGGATCATAAGTGGATTATATGCGGCGATCTTAAAATAGTATCCATGCTCTTAGGACAGCAAGGAGGTTATACGAAGTTTCCCTATTTTCTATGCGAGTGGGATAGCAGAGACAGAGAAAATTATTGGAAACGGGAAGATTGGCCACGTAGAGCTTCATTAGAACCTGGAGCTAAAAATGTGCTCCGAAAAGCTCTTGTAGATCCGGAAAAAGTTCTCCTTCCACCTTTGCACATTTAATTAGGCTTCATGAAACAATTTGTCAAAGCGATAATGAAAAAAGGCAAATGTTTCAAATATATCTGTAATAAATTTCCGGCTTT
This sequence comes from Andricus curvator, assembly GCA_932195095.1. Classification (NCBI taxonomy): domain Eukaryota; kingdom Metazoa; phylum Arthropoda; class Insecta; order Hymenoptera; family Cynipidae; genus Andricus; species Andricus curvator. The sequence goes on along the minus strand of CAKNYM010047149.1, from coordinate 65,662 downwards.
ATCTGACGCAAAAGTAAAAGAGGGCGTTTTCACTGGTTCTGACATTAGAAAACTCCTCAAAGATGAGAATTTTGTGAAAGAAATTAACGTTAAGGAAAAGAAAGCATGGGAAGGCTTAAAAGATGTAGTCACTAAGTTTCTTGGCAATAAGAAGGATCCGAACTTCGAATCAATCGTTGAGAATATGCTGCAAAAGTTTTAAAAATTGGGCTGCTTAATGAGCTTGAAGGGTCACTTCCTACATTCACATCTGGACTATTTTCCTGAAAATCTGGGTGCTGTTAGTGAAGAGATGGGCGAAAGATTTCATCAGGACATCAAAGAAGCAAAGAAACAATATAACGCTTAAAATTATTGAAAGCAACTTCGATACAAATCATTACAAATCATTCTCTTCATCCATGTCGTCCTGTGAATGTGTGTTCCTTAGTCGCGACTTGCCGAAATTGATTACATTTTCGTAATGTAGCTCTTGGGACTGGTTTAGTGGATCAATAAGAACTGTGTCGTCCCCTTCAAACGTTAAAGACTGATCCTGAGAATCACTAAGGAAGTCGAGTGTCACCTCCTCAAGGTTGTCGGTCTACTCTTCCATGAAGCCTTCTGTTCCGCTATTTCCTTCCCCTTTCTCCACAATATCACCTTCCTCCTCTTGATGTCCAGCACCAAGTACGGCCTTTTCATCCCTCTGTTTGTAAGCCTTCCGCTTACATCATTTGTTTTTGATAATTTCAATCTGAAAGCTCTGAAATTTAAGATAAATATATGAAATGATTTTCAATTGAAAACGTTCTAATTCCAAATATGTAAGATAGGTAAAATTGTGAAAAAAGGACAATATATTGAATGGAATTTAAAGGGATTGAACTTATATCATTTCGGAATAAAAGCGTTAAAAATTCGATAATTTTGAATTGTAAAAGATTTGAAACAGAAGCTTTTAAAATTCAAAATCTCTAAATTAAAATTTTGTAATTTGGACAATTTCATTAGGAAGGAGTTGAAATTGTCTCATTTCTAATTCAAAGCGTTCAGGATTGAACAATTTTATTTCGAATTCAAAAATCTCAAAATTGAATGATTTCAGATTAAGATTTCGAAAGAGGGCAATTTCAAATCATTAAAAATGGAATATTTTCTGATTACAATTTTCAAAAATAGATTATTCAAAATTCAAAGAAATGAAAATTGTATTATTTCTAATTAAAAGCATTCAAAATAATTTAATAATTTAAAAGTGTAAAATTTGGAATTTAAAAAAATTTCAGTTTGAAGCGATTGAAATTTGACAATTGGAAATTGAAAATTAAATTAAATATTTCAAAGTAAAAGCTTCGGGAATTTGGTTTGTCATAAAAATTGAATCGACAATTTTTTCTAAAATCAAAATTCAAACTTTTTAAATTACTTTAAGTAAATTCAAATCGTTTAGATATTAACAATTAAAATTCAAACATTTTAATTTTAATCACAAAATTTAAACTTATGATAGGGAAAAATGGGAAATTTAGCGCTTACCATAAAAATTCAGAATTCTATTCTAAAATTGTAATCATTACAAATTAAATAAATTATTCGATTATTCAATAGAAAAATTGTTTTTTTTTTTTAAACTGAGGTTGAAATGTCGAACTTTTTGGAGCATTTTTAAAATTTAAAAAACTTCAATATTCAATGCCTGGTTCTAAAATCTGCTCATTTTTAAGGCTTAAATTTGAGAAATTGTTTTAATTTTTCAATGTTTTGAATGTATTCTAAAGGCATTTAATTCAAAATTATTTGATTACAAATCCTTTAAACTGAAAAGCGTGCAACTATCAAGTCTTTAAATTTGATACTCTACGGTTTCGAAAAATTTAAGAAATCAGAAATTTTAATGTAAAATTATTAAATTTAAAACTAACTAAAATTGAAAACAAACAATAATGTACAATATTTTAATCACACCTTAGCTTCTTTGAGATGAAAACATTAAAATAAAAGTTTGCCTTTTACAAAAAAGTCAAGTTTGTTTTCGACTATCATGGTTGGAGGTATAATATTTATTATTTCAAAAGAGGCTTATCATCAATGGAAAGGACATTTAAAAAACTAATGGAAACTGTACCGGAAAAATGAAAAAATGTTATCAGCGATTAAAAGAATTAAAAATTTTCAAAAATCCCAAAATGCTCACCTACTCCCCTTCGGTAAATAATTATTCAAATAATATCATTTTTTCCCAATCAACTAGTATCCAATATCACCACAATTTACTCAAAATTTTGCAAAACAAGCTTTATTGTCTTAAAAGTTCTTTGAAATTGTACCACACATTGTGGTGCGAAAATTTTATTTTTAAATAGTTTGAACCATTTTCATTTAAACAATTCTTTTTAGTATTCGAGATACGGAAAAACTAATAGCGCCATTTGATTTTGCGGAACCAATTGTACTAAGTCCATGCATTGGACAATCTTTTGCTCCACCAAGTTAGCTATATAGTATGAATAAATATTCTTTACCACGCTTTTTGTTTATTAATGCATAAGATGATCAAAATTTGTTATCAAAATTGTGTTCAGATTTATTGCGAATAAAATGAGGATCTGCAGCCAATCCCCATAAAAATATTTTTTTACAATTATTTGTTTATGACACAATAAATAGATTTTTTAACATCTGCATTGCTACTGGAAAACTTTTTGGATAGTTGCTTTACTCATTCTCGAATATCTCGCGCTTCGAGAACGGATATTCATACTTTCCCCTCGAAACGCAGGAATGGAACTTTAACAAAAATATCTCTTTCAGATCGCAGTTTTCGAATGCGTCTTCTAACTCTGAATTTTTTATGTATTGAAATATACTTGAAGATTAGATTGCTACCTTACAATAGAAAGCTACAATCTTTTCTTCAGACATTCTTCGAAGAATGTCTTGAGAAAGAACTCTCTAATGAAGGAGTTCAATATTTTGCGTTGCTATATTAAAAATAGGATTTTTAGTTTTCATAGCGTTTTTGATGGATAAAACAAAGACTCTTACTTTTTAAATTCTCATCCAGAGAAGGTATTAGATTTGTGTAAAATTTGACCCCCTGCGTTTCTGTCAAATGTCCACGTTTTGAGACATTCTGAACCTAAAAAACGGGTTTTCGCGAAAGTGTCTGCCTGCACGTGGGTTTGTATATATATATATATATATATATATATATATATATATATATATATGTGTGTGTGTGTGTGTGTATGTAGATTTTTATTTTGTTAGCACGATAATTTTCGAAAGAATTGACAGATTGGATTAGGCTTTGGTATACTCTTTGAGTGTCCTAAAATGAAGGTCGAGTTTGTTAGCCAGCCATTTTGGATAAAAATTTAAAAAGTGAGCGCTTTTTCAAAATTGTTGAGACCACTTTTTTCAAAATTTGAGAATTATATGTGCGGCTGTTCACAGTACTTGAAAGTTCTAACAATTTATTTTTATGATATTTTTTGATAAAGTGAATATTTTCAGAGTTACAGCATTTTCAAAATCCAAAAGAAGAAACGAAAATTAACATTTGCACCCAAACAACGCACGATACGAAAAAAGTCAAGAAAAGAAAAATGTTTCTTTTTACACGCCCTACAAGATTATCATAATGACTCTTTAAGTTTTCTTGAAAAATCGAAAATTCACATTTTTATTGCACAAAAAATAATAAAAAATCCAAAAATTTAATTTTACGTCAAACCAGGCAAGATACGACAAATAATGATTCAACAAAATTTGTGCATTAAAAAAAGATCTACAAATTTCTCATGGGTCACTTTTTGATAGGATGTGTAGTTTTTGTTTTATTTGTAAAAAATGATATTAACAGTGAGAAAATCAGCCCGATAAGTGAGCACATTCTCATCAAAACATTGCTTATTCACTTTATTTTTCATCTTGTGTGTGGTTTTTCAAAATATTTAATTTTTGTATGCCTTTAATACTATTTATAACGATTAAAACAATAAAATAAAATAATAATTGAAACAATTTATTATTACTGAAAATCTGACTTTTATTTCAGAATGTTTTTTTTTTGATACGTTTTTGTTTCTGAGAATGAACCCTGCTCTACCGATAACCTGCTCAACTTTATTCATGCGCCTATCTAACTCCCCATCTATTTTTCCATCGCTAGTGAATAGGCTACCCAGATATACGTACTTGTCAACTCGTTCTAATCTGTCATCATTTAGGACAATGTTGCACATTGTTTTCTCACTTTTCCCCTCAAACACCATGATTTTTGTTTTATCTACGTTAGATTTGAGTCCCATGTCCTGCATGCTTGTATTAAGTTTATTCAACATTCCTTGCAAGTCTTCGATTGATTCTGCCATAATGATCTTGTCATCTGCAAAAGCTAACCCACGTACCTTCACTGTTTCGAGATCTACAGCTTCTTCGTCGAACAGGGCAGTTCTTAGACACTTATCCATGAATATGATAAATAGCCACGAGGACATAACGCATCCTTGTTTCACGCCTTGCATAATATCGAACCAGTCACTCAGTTTCCCATTCACCCTGACACTCGCTTTGTTACCTGCATATATTGTTTGTATTGCTCGTAGGAGCCATCCATTGACTCTGTACTCTTTAAGGACTTCCCAAAGTTTACTTCTATCCATCTTGTCAAATGCTTTTTCTAGATCAACAAATGCACAGAGAACTTTCTTTCCTACTCTCAAGCTTCTTTCTGTGATCTGTCTTGAGCTCAATATCTGATCTGTACATGATCTTCCTGGCATAAATCCACTTTGGACTTCCCATATCTTTTCTTCTGTGATTTCCATTACCCTGCGAATAAGTATTTTTGAGTATATTTTACTTACGGTTCTTAGTATTTATTTATACTATATTGGTACGATAATCGCTTTTCTCCAATCGTCTGGGACTTCTCCCATCTCGATACATAACTTTATCAATCCGCGCAACCTGTGAGGTATGTACTCGTTACTGTATCTAAGCATCTCAGCGCTAATACTGTCTACGCCAGCAGCCTTACCGTGTTTTAAGTTCTCAATTATATCTCTAACCTCAGTGACACAGACTTTTCCAATTGGGTTTTCTAATGCATTATGTTCTATGTCGCAGTTTTGTTGTCCTATATCTTCACCTCCTAATAGTTTTTTAAAAGAGTTTTTAAACCGTCTACTATCTAGTCTATATCATATAGCATTTCACCTTTGCTGTTTCTCATGCTGACAAACTCTGTACTTTTACTTTCCTTCATCTGTTTATATAATAGTTTCATAATTCCTTCAAAACCGTTTTGTATTTTCTTCTCTTCTTCCATTCTGATTTTATCTTTACTCTCCTTGACTCTCCTATTTTTTGTGTCTGTAATCATTTTTGAGCCGATTTCTCTCCTCATCGCTAAGACCTGTGATGTTCAGCGTTTTTTTGTGCGCTTTGTTCTTTTCTTTTTGGGCTGCCTCAATTTCATCATTCCACCATGCATCACCAAATTTTCTTCCTACAACCGCCGTACCACATACTTCGGTCGCAGTTGTAACAATGATATCCCGTAGTAAAGTTCACGCGCCCTCTAAATCTTAATTGTTTAACAGTTCCTTCCAAATTGTCTCATCTATATACGTTCGTTTAACCTATTTTGAAAGTCTATTCGCATTTCCGGTTTCTATGAATTTCCAATCTTTATTCGCGTTTGTTTCGTTTTTTTTGTCCTCTTTCTTCTCCATCCCCGCGCTGAATTTATTTTGGAGACTAAAAGTTAATTATCAGTATTGCATTCAGAACCCCTCATGACTCTTGTATCTTCAACTAGTTCGCTTAGTCTTTCATCCGCAATAACAAAGTCAGTTATACTGTGGCTATTTTCTTTACGCCAGGTGTACATGTGGATCATTTTATGTCTAAACCACGTATTTGTAATAAATAGACCCTTTTTAAGCATAAGCTAACTAACTTTTCCCCGTTATAATTTTTTGTTGTTTGATCCCCAAAATTACATAGCACCCTTTCTGTATCTGTATCCTGACGTTGGACGCTGACCCATCCGTTCATATCTCCTAGCAGAAGTATTCTTTCACCTTGATCGCAAGTACTTATTGTATCATTTAAAGTGTCCCAGAAGACGTCTTTGACTTCTCTCGGATCATTGTCAACTGGGGCGTAGCACGCTGTGTTAAATAATCTTCTGATTCCTACCTCCATTCTAGCCCACATCAATCTGAGTGATACAAAATCATGATCTTTGTGATGCTGTCTTGCTTTTGCACTCATAATTAAACCGACCCCTTGACTACCATGTGATTTACTACCTACTCCTGACCATATTTCAAAACCGACTTTCAATACCCCATTTTCTATGTTTCTACTTTTGCAACCCTTTTTCTTCGTCTCAGTTACACATAGAATATCGAGTTTCCTTATATGCATAGTTTCTCGTAGTTCTCTTACTTTAAGATCATTCACTCCTCTAGCATTCCAAACAACCAGTCTCCATTCATCGCCTGAAACTCGAACTTTACGTTTACCGTGTGTATGCATTTCGTCAATCCAAGTTTCAGTCCATTCCGGGGCTACTTTATTGTTTGTATTATTCATGTTTAGATTGTACACCCAACTACCACCTTTATGCGCGAAATTTGTTTTGCGAGTCGAAATCATGTCCAAGTTAAGTAGTTATTCGTCGTACGGTGAAGAGTCTAGTTTGTAACGTTAGCCCCAACAAAACATCTGTTACTGGGGGGGGGGGGGCAAGGAATGGAAACCGAGATAGAGTAGCAATTGGTTGATATTTTATGCTGAGCAGGTCACCAGCCTTCAGCAACGTTGTATTAGATAGGAGTTCATATGTTTCCATCTGCCCATTCCCGGCCCACCTCTAAACCTCTAAACGAATTCAATAAAATTCGAAAAAGAGGTATATATAGATATATATTACATTCTATCCTTCTTGAAATATTAAAATAGTTATAATAATAATTGAATTGAAAATTTCTTGTGAGCAAATTTATTGGAATACTTGTATAAAATTCAGGGAAAACCATTAAATCAATCTCTAGAATCTGTGAAGAACTGGAAAATTCTCCCAAATTAGGAAATATCTCAATATACTTGAAAACTTTTGAAACACCGTGAAATCTCTCATAATAGTTGAAAAAAATCTTTCCGATTGTATGATTTATTAGAAAGATACGGAAATATACGCTGAAGTAAAGAAATTCCCTTCTTCATTTCTATTATACGATGAACAGAAACGAGCGTGAAGCTCGAGGTTTACATGATGTTTAAACCAAATATCGAGCGCGAAGCGCAAATGTCTTGATGAGAATTTGTTTCTTAAGGTCGATAGGACCTTAAGTAAATTAGTTCTTCTTTTTATGTAAAACTGACATAATTAAACCAAAAGCAGGTGGTAAGGATGAATTTTACTAAGAGAGTATTAACCCGCGAAAATTACAAAATTATCCATCTCATTATTTAAAGTTACAAAATCCTCGCCAAACTTAGTTCTCAAATCCAAATCGCTAATTATGCCATTAAGCCGTTTCCCTTTCAGGGTAGGCGTGACACTACCCGATTCGGGTAGTGTTTCTAGGTGGATAGTTTCTTGTAGTAAATAACTACAAGTATGGGCTCACCACACCCACGGCGAGCCAACAGCACGCAGTATTCTCGAATGGTCATCCATCCAAGTACTAACCGCGCCCAACGCTGCTTAACTTCAGTGATCGGACGAGAACTGGTTTTTTCAGCGTGGTATGGCCGTTGGCATGGGAGGCTTGGAATTAATCGACGTCTAGCTTTATAAGCAGATAATTTAATACTTTTTACATCATCTACTCGTAATAAGTCTTTATGCTTTTCGTATACACTGGCACACACAATTTTTAAAGGCCTTGCTGAAGGATTTTCAACGGCTTTTCGTTTCGCCATTGCTGAAGCGTCTTGTCTCTGCAAAATGTGCATCTCAATTTCTTTATGATTGTGCTCTAAAACACACTTTTCAATTTTTCGCGAAGATTCGCCTACAGTTATTAAATATGCACGACACTGTCGGTTTATACATTTCCACTGAGATTTCCTACCCGCAACTCCTTTATGAAAACAAAACTTATAATTTTGAACAACTAATTTCTCCTTACCTATCTTACTCAAAGTTTTATACGTAATATATTTAATTTTCAAATAATTATTTATGCAAAAAACACATTTTCGATCAAAATGTTAGTTATCCAGTTATGTCATGAAACCTGTTATCTGTCAAAAATATTGTATAAAACACTCAGAGAAATGTCCTTTTGTGCAAAAAGGATGTACTATGACGTACATAATTGGAAATTTCTCTGAAATTTGAGGTTAAGAGGATTTTTATTTGTCTCAACAGGAATCATTTGCAGCGAAAATTATCCTTATGCGACTAACTTCACCTCATCTTGTAGCCAAATAATTCTATTTGTGTAAAAAATATATTCACGTGGTTCAAAAGAAAACAGGCAAGAGGACGATGATTTGTTTGAAAACAACTTTTTCTCTGAGTAAATATTCAGATTTAATTTACATTAATATTTAAAATTTAACAAAAAATTATTTCAGAATAAATTAAAATATGAATTCCTCTTTAACGTCCAGAATTTCAATTTAGCTATGCAATTCTAGGAAAATAAAAAAAAAACAAGAATCCAACAGTCAAATTTTGATAACACGCTCTTAAATGTGTCCATTCAAATTGAAAAAGGTAAAATAAAAAAAAAGGAAAAAAAAGAAAGCAACCTTCAAATACCCTTCCTCCCTTCCATGTCCCATGTTTACTGTCATATTTCAAGTTTTTTTACAGTGCACATTGAAATTTTCAAAAACCTGACACATTCAGTTATTTTTGAAAAGGAAAAAGAGCGATAATCGTGTTTTTGGCGGCAATTTCCAGATTTAAGCCGCCAGGCAGAATAACGTCGTTAACCATGGTTAACCTGCAGGTTCAACCTGGCCGATGCATCCAACACTGTTATAAGAGCCAAAGGCCCAGCAAAAGCGAGTAAGTCTTTGACTAGCAAATGGAAGTTGATTTTTACTCTTCGGAAAAAAGAATTACAAATTAGTCACGCGCTACGAACAAAAACGAGTTAAATAGCCGACACATTGTTGGCCGTAGCGCGTGACTTAATTCGTTTTTCCGCCGAGAAAAAATGAACTCACTTTTGCCCCGATTCTTTTTTTACTCCCCTTTTGCTATCAGCCTCTCAATTGAGAAAAATTTCACAAAATCCTTTTTCATACTTAATTTAGGATAATCAATATGTGTCCACGATAACCCCCATGTACCAATTTTTAAGAATATTGAGAAAAGTTGTTGCATTTGTTTAAATTTGTTGGCAACGTGTCGCTTGTTTTTGATTGACACGTGTAGAGCGAGTCTACTTCTAGAACGATTAATATTTTCGAGGACAGTAAGCAGATTTTTCCTATAAGGAAAAAACACCATTTCATCGCCTAAATGTAGTAATAATATTTGTCAATATGACGTGGAGAGTATTATATATACAAGTACAGTTAGTTCAAGACCTCTTCATCCTAAGTTCAAGAAATATCTCAAAAGTTAGTTCTGTTTTCTATAAAGATGAAAATTTTGACTCCTATCCTGCTGCTCTTCATGTTTGTAATATGTCTCAATTCTGTTCGTAAGTAGAGTGTAATATGAACTTGATCAATTATACATTAAAATATCTTGTATCCAGATATCGACTATATTAAAAAATTCCCATTTCACTTTGAACCAGTTGAAACAAATGTTACTTATCATTGTACGTATTTCGAAAAATGTTTGGTTCGAGGTGTGGCGAAACTTTTAATTCTACTAATTTGAAACTGAATTAGGCCACATTTTCAGACACGGAGAGGGAAATAAATAAATACGAAGTAAAATGTTTGTAACATATGTTAACAAGAAATTAAGTTTATTGGTACACGTGAAGGTTAGTTGTGAAATTTTTCAACCTATTCTGGGAAAAATTTAGGTTTATGTTATGTAATAAAGATTTTTCAATAATTATCACACCTTAAACTAAAATTTTTCCCAACATATATTACAAACGATAACATTCACATATATCGCTACGTTTGAAATCTTAAATCAATGATAAAACTTAATGAGGTTTAAACTGAAATTTTTCCCAACATATGCTTGTAAATTTTTCGTCAAAGCCCCACGTGTATGCCAACATACGTTCCAAAAATTTATCTTGACAATCTGTTTCTTTCCGTTTCTGCATCTAAAACTTTGTTACCATTATCTTAAGCTATTGCGTATTGCGCTAATGCACATACGTCCAGTAGAAATGTTATCAAAAGTTACCAGTAAATTACCATAGATTTTCATAAATTTCAGTAAGGTACAATAAATTTCCGTAAATTTACAAAAATTTCCACGAATTTGATAAATTTTCATAAATTTCCCCAAATTTCATTAATTTATAGAAATTTATGAAACTTGAGCAAAATCTTGAGCATTCGTGAAATTTATGGAAAGTTATCAATTTTGTGGAAATGACTTGTAATTTATAGTAATTATGGGCAATAGCTCGGGCAATAATTTCAAGAAGGTCGTGGCAGGGTAGAGCCAAGCTTGTTTTGGGTTCATATTTTAGGGTCAAGTTTCTACCTCTATCGAACTAATTTACCCCAAGTGCCAACTTTCAAAAGAATTGTTTACAAAAGTTTTTAACCGGATATTACAAAATTTGAATTTCTCAAACTTGACTCAACCGATTTTTATGGCTCAAATATATGTTTTATAGAGTATTAGGGGAAATCAAACAAAACAATTAATTCCTTCTACGGGAAAAAGCTAAAAAAATTATTTTTATTTCGTGAACATTTGTTTCTAATGAAATTTTGGTGGCAAAACTGCCATTTTTTCTGTGATATACTCATATCCCTGGTAACAGCATATATTTTTTGGGATTAGATCAACGGATTAATTTATGGTTAATAAAAGTTATGGCCCCTCATATTCATATATAATTCCATGATAATGGATGGCCAACTTAATTTTCTTCGAATACAAATTTTTTAAGGAGTTATCTACCCTAGCGAATCATCTACTATCCAGAAATGCAAAAAAAGGTTTAATTTTCGACAATTACCACTTAAATAGCATGAAATATCTTCTTCCTTATGCCCCGCATTATAGGCTGAGATAGACCCTTCGGAAAAATAGCCCAAACACCACCTTACAATATGCGACCTAAAATGATAAAAATGGTCAATTTTGATTTTCGATATTCAAAAATTGAAAAAAAACGCCGCGTGAGACCGTTCAGGCTCATCCTTAGAAACCACCCTACCACCCTTACTATATGCACACGTTTCTTAATTTTCAAATAACAAAAAACAAACTTCTTATTTTCACCACCTTACTTGTTCATGTGGTAAGGGTAGTTTTTTATGATTTTTTGGATGATTCGGGACATCTAGAAAGAAGATTGTTGGCGTTTAATATTTCACAAATATCAGAAATCTAAGTATTCTTTTATATAAGCATACTTAAATGAGGTGACCAAATATTGGGAAGGGGGGGGGGGCAACCAGTTTAGCGATGACCCTCATTCTAATTTTTCCATTTTGAACCAATATAACTTGTAAATATGTTATGTTGGTGGAGCTAATATAGTATATGTACAAATTTCACAACAATACCTTCTCACTGTTTCCATAAAGATAACAATCTTACACAATCGCATTCTTTTATTGAATATCTAATTTGTCATGTTCCGCATTGCTGCGAAGTTTCGCTTGACTCAAATGAGGAAAAACCTTATTAGCAAGTTTCTTCCTTCTTTAAATCATCATCGGACCTAATTTGACCAATTTAATTGACTCACCCAGACAGATCTACGAACGGACGCAAAACTCTTTCGGATCTTTAGTCGACGGAAGACAGAACGCAAATTTAAGTAACATAATGACGTACAGACGTGTAGCCATTTAAATTCAAAACCAGCAGAGATCGTTTCCTACCGTGAAGGATGTTTCGATTCTGCAAATCAGCTTAGTGCACCCAGAATCGAAGCGGCGATTCAAGCCCACTATCACACTATATGACACAAAATCATACGATATAATGCAATATGATGTCATATGATACTTTATGATACAATATCATATGATATAATACAATATGATACATCATAATACAATCTGATTTTCTTTTTTTTTTCTGAAAAGGAGAATTGTAAATGCTTTATGCACTGACCACATTTGAACTTTAGGGACCGTAAGCCCTCAACGAACGAAGGTGAGTGTGGGACTCAACCTTAAAAATGGCCTTACCCACTAACGAACTCCTTTCTACCTGCCAACCCATGTTCCCGAAACCACTTTCGCATTACTTCAGGAACTGGGGAGTAAGGCCATTTCGCCGTACCTCGGTGCTCATCTGTTTTTTTTTTCAACCTGGACTTCTTCTTCTGCATCTTCTACTTTACCCATCTAGGGGTTTTCTTCTCGCAGTAGCCGGCGGGCGAGGTGTTGCCAGATTTTGGCACTCCGCCGCCTTATGGCCCTCTTTGAGGCACCTCCTGCGGCATTTGCTGCGATCTTCTGCAGCACACTCTCAGGCAGCGTGCCCCAGAGAGTGGCACCTGTAGCATCACCGAAGTGCTGCCGCTCCTTCGCCTCGGCACCCACCTCAATGAGGACGTCGCCCGTCCTTCTCTGCCTGATAGACCTTACATTCACGCCATGGTTCTCAGGCTTAACCTTATTCTGGATGTCCCTCAATACATCCGCATATTCCGTCCCCGGGGCTGGCGTGATGGTCACGGCCTTCCGGGGTATTCTCCTTTTCTTCTTCTTGGGAGCTTCTTGTCCCTTATCGGGCGCAATGTCCCTTTGAGGCACCACCTCCTTCTCAGACTTCTTCTTTTCCTCTGTCCTCTCCTTTTTGCTCCTTCTCCTGCCAACCTTAGACCAGGCGACATCTTCCTGGGTCCTGGTCTTCTTCAGGGCTGGCTTCTCGGCTCCAGATCCGCTGGGCGGGCTGATGGTCATTTCCCTCTCCCGCTTGCGCGTGTCCGTCGCTTCCTACGACGGTTTCTGCGGCTCCGTCTGCGTGCTAACGGAAGCCGTTAGCCGGCTCGTTACCTATCTTCTCTCTGAGCATCCTATTTATGCTTTCCTCATAATACCCAAATTCTCGCCTTAGGGCTCTAACCGTGTATCCCACTGAGTCCATGGTCCTTTAAGCATCCTTCGCTTGTGCCATCAGATCCGGATTCGTGTCCTTCCTCGATTCGCAAATCTCCATTATTTTTTTGAGGTACAGCCGTACCTTCCTGTGCTCCATTCTCAGCTGGTCCTGTGAGTATATGAAGCTTCTCTTCATCTCAGCCGCATCCGACTTAAGCTCGCCACGTTCCACCACGTCGAAGCAGTTGCTGAGGTCCAGCTCCTCTTTAACGTGCGTCTCCTCGCTCCCTCTCCTTCTTCCGTCTTTACAAGCCATAATAAAGTAATCACCAGCGCATCGTTCGTGGAGGGTCGGGCCGCAATAGCTGGGAACGCGTCAACCCTCGGACCTAAGTCCTACCCCAGTACTCTGGGGCCCAGCCTTCGTTTGACCGGTTCCGGAATACACGGACCGAGCGGACTCCCCCGGAGCACTGCAGGTTCCGATCCCTGCAGCCACCACGTACTCCGCGATCAAGGCCCGAAGGGGCTGGCTGCAGATGCTCAGTCGCAGCTTACACTCCGGCAAAGGAAGCTCACAGCAGCACCTAAACCATGATGGTGCAAAGACCGGGCATGGTTCGAAGCACTCCCAGTGGGCTGCGACCGTCACTAATCGTGTGTTTGGTCCGCGGGGCCTATTTTATTCCAGCTCTACCCTCTGTTTCCAGCAAGCATTCCCCTAGCCGCCACCTGGGGACGCGCCAAGTAGGGGTAACACTTCTTCTTCACCGCAGACAACTGCGGAGGTCCTTGGAATACAATGTGATACAATATCATATAATACGATGGATTATGATACATTATTTGTATGATATGATGCAATATAATAAATATGATACAACTTGGCACAATATAATACAGTATTGTACACTATGATACACTATCACACTATATGATACAGTTTAGTACAATATGATGTAATATAATACAATATGATACAGTGTGATACAATATGACATGTTATGATACAATATGATGCAATATGACAAACAGAATAATACAATGTGATGCAATGCGATACATTACGAAACAATATCATACAAAATGATACAGTATGATATGATATACAGCATGATGTACTAAGTTACACTATGATACACTATGATGATACACTATAATACTATATGATACAATATAATGCAATATCATATTCCGTGATACAATATGATACAAAATAAAACAATATAATGCAATACCATACAGTGTGATACAATATCATATACTATTATAGAATATGATACAGTATAATACAATATGATGCAATTGACCCGGCGGCTCACGTTACTTAATAAATCATACGTTTCAAAACCATAATCACTGATATTTTTACTCTTTTTTTTACGTTTTTTCAATTGATTTGTTCATATTGATGACGCATGATAAAAAACCTTTTATTTTTGATTATTATCAGATAATATATATTATCTATATATTGTATCCATATGTTGTCTAGATTCTTGAAACATATTCACGTCATCGAAATTTTGATTCTAGGTTTTGTTAATATAGACTGACTTTTGGATTTCATTCGGGCTATCTTTATTTTGGAACAATAGCAAATTTTTGGGGTTTATTACCAAAATTCTTTAATAAAATTCGCTATATTATATCTTACAGATGGAGGAGATGAGTGGCCGAATAGCCGTCAAGCTCAAAATCATTGGCAGCTGAATAACCCTCAAGCACTGAATTATTGGCAGCTGTATAACCCTCAAGCAGGAAACCAGTTGCAGCCGCATATACCTGGATATGTTCCACAAATAAACTATCCTTATGGGATGGAGATGGCCTACAACCAGATTGGGCACGAGTACAACTCAATTCATAGCATTCCACGTAAGTATATGTTTTTTGATCTAACAAAAAATGGTTTTGATTCAGAAAAAATGCAAATTTCATTTCGTAAACGCCAATAAATTGTTATCGCTGAACGGCGCTGTCCCCTGGGCACACATTTGCTAGAAGAGTGAATGATCTTAAGGTAAGAGAATTACGAGAAACTATGTACATAAGGAAGCTAGATATTTTATGTGTGCCTGAAACGAAGAAAAAGGGATGCGACATCAGAAACATAGAAAATGGGGTGTTGAAAGGCGGACTTGAATTATGGTCAGGAGTAGATAATGAATCACAATGGTAGGCAAGATGTCGGTTTGATTATGAACGAGAGAGCGAAAAAGCATGCCAAGAAGCATGGATTTCTATCTGCCAGATTGTTGTGGGTTATAATGAAAGTAGCAATCAGAAGATTATTTATCATTGCATGCTCCGCCTCAGTCGATGGTGAACCGAGCGTAATAAAATACACCTTCTAGGACACTTTTTATGATACTACACGGTAAAAAATTAAGCTGTAGCGGTAGGGTTACCATCGGTCCTGGTTTTTCGGGACATGTCCTCTTTTTTGGAGGTCTGTCCTGGTGTCCTGGTTTTTTCTTAAAAATAGGCAAAATGTCCTGGTTTTTTACGAAACCAAGATCCACGGCATTAACGAGCGTGATAGTGCATGTTACAATTACAATAATAGTAGGGGAAACCACCCTACAGTAGATAATGATTTACAGTAGATAATCTTAATTAACTGGAAAACTGACAAAAATTGTTAATTACTTTTGTTAGTATAACGTTTCAGCAAGGATACTATATTTTCTAACGAAGTTTCATTGAAATTTTATAATTAATTAATGCGTGAGAGCATAAAATTAATTTTTAACCTGAAAAAAAAAAATTTCACCTCTTCTTATTCATACTTGTTAACTTAATGAAACATTTTTATGGCATGTTTTTACATTAGAATCGAAGCTTGAAGTTTAATGAACAATACTTATTAATACAAAGTGTTCTTTCTTTATTATTTATAAATATTTGAGGACTTTTTATTAGATAATACATTTTCCAACAGTAGATAACCAACAGTAGATAATCGGAAAATTACAAAAAATCTCTCTGTCAAAATTGGCAGCTCTGCGACTGTCTCGCAGTTGTTTTAAGCTCGGTTTTAAGTTAAAGGTTGTGTTTGTTTGTTTATTTTGATTCGTGAAGTTTTAAAATTTAAATTATTGTGAATAATAATATAAGAAAATAGTGTAAATTATTGGTTATTAAATAGCTCATAAATTTTAGTTGTGTTTTAAGGAGCCTTTCGGAAAAGATATCATTTTTAGGATTAAGGTATGTAAAAATGCTGCACTTTTCTGTCATCGCAAGTAAGGTTAAATTTTATAAAGATTAAACATCTCGTACCAATCGTACCAAACTCGCGGTATATCAAAGATAAAAAAAATGTCAATAACTTAAACTTTTGCGATTTTTGTAAAATAATCATAGTTTCAACTATTATTTACTCAATAAATTGATTTTAATTGTAAGTATACTAATGATAAATCATAATTATCCAGAATTGAGTATTCTGTCTTGCTCAGAAGCAATACCAGAAACGATTATCTATTGATGGACAAAGGTGTCAAAATCTCAGCCTTGACCAGGTCTAATAAAAATGTTTATTACAGCCAATTTATTAATTTCGTGATATTTTTTTCTATAAGAATACTCAATTCAATATGTAAGCTTTATTTAACAATAATAATCTTTCTTGATTTTTGAAAATTGATGCAGTTATATGCTGTTGAATTTTTTCCTATCTACTGTAGGGCGGTTTCCCTTACAGTATTTATACCATTTCCCATACTTTTGTCAAGGTTATCTGGTACATTTTTGTCTTGATGACCTTTTTTTTTTTTTAGGGATCGCTTGAAAATTTTTGAGCGTCCTGGTTTTTCACCAGACCCAGATGGTAACCCTATGTAACGGGAATATTATTCCCTATTATAGCTAATCATTTAGCTGAAAACGAACGAAAGAATTTAGAAACATCCCGGGATCAGCAAAAATGAATATATTTTATCATTTTCCGTATACCAGGGATAGCTATAATAGAGATATTAAGAATAGCTACCTGAAGGAATTATCGGAAGAGCACCGGTGCATTATGGAAGCATCGAAATAAAATGGCGACAGTCTAATCGGAAGCAGTGATAGTTCAGATTTACTTTAGACATTTGAGAGAGTTTTAAAACTTAAAATGCACGCGAATGTTAATATTAAATAGAGTTTGTGTCGGGGTCATAATACTTCACAAGTGTTTGGATTGTGGGCAATAACGAAATTGAAATATCAAGAAAGGCGAGGGAAACAGCAAACTTGATCTCCAAATGCATTATACGGATTTCAGGAAAATTCATTTTTTCGACACCAGACGACAAATTGGCTACTGTATGTTAATATATTTCTATAACAACTACATGTGTCTCTAATCTGAAGATAATACAATTACTTGCAATCTGTCGAATATAATAAACTCTCAATAAACTCTTGGAGCTTAATATATTCTATTACCTAATCCGAGCGGACAGTTTCTTGGAGCTTAATAAATTCTAGATTCATGACATCCACTCAAGAAATTTTTTTCGTGTATAAGTACTTGCGATCATGGTCAAAGTATCATCTACTAGGAGATATGAACGAATGGGTCGGCGTCCAACGTTAGGGTACAGAAAGGGTGCTGGGTAATTTTGGGGATACAAGAAGAAATGATAACGGGAGAAGATTAGTTAGCTTATGCTTAGAAAAAGGCTTATTTAATTCAAATACTTGGCTTAGGCATAAAATGATTTAAATGTACACCTGGTGTAGAGGAGATAGCCACACTATAATCGACTTCGTTGCTGCGGATGCATGATTAAGAGAGCTAGTAAAAGATACGAGGGTCATGAGGGATTTTGAATTCAATACTGACCTTTACCTTCTAGACTCCAAAATAAACTTAGATCAGACCTGAAAAGGAAAGAGGACCAAAAAAAAAATACAATCGCGACTCAAGATGGAGAATATACAGAAACCGGAAGTGCCAATGGATTTTCAAAATAGGATAAATAAACGTATAGACGAGGCAACTTGGAATGCGCTAATAAACAATAAAAGTATAGAGGGCGCATCAGCTATGATCCAGGATGTCATTGTTAGGAGTACGACTGAAGTGTGTGGTACTGCGGTTTTAGGAAGAATGTCTGGTGACGGCTGGTAGAATGATGAAATCCCAGCAGTCGCCCAAGAAAAAATAAAAGCGTATGACAGAAAGTTGAACATCACAGGCCTGAGCGATGAGGAGAGAAATATACTTTGAAATGATTACAGACACAAAGGAGGAAAGTTAAACTACTAGTCAAGCAAAGTAAAGATAAAATAAAAAGAAAAGAAGAAAAGAAAATGCAAAACGAGTTTGAAGGAAGCAGGAAACTGTTCCATAAATGGACGTTGATCAATATGAAGGGAGGTAAAAGTACAGAATAAGCATAAGCAATGACAAGGGTGAAATTCTATATTATACAGACGGGATACTAGATGCTTTGAGAGACTCTCTTAAGGTATTATTAGGAGGTAAAGTTTAAGTGCACAACTGCGATATAGAACACGATATGTTAGAAAACCTAATTGAGAGAGTTTGTGCCTCTGAGGTTAGGGATATAATTAAGAACTCAATAAATGATAAGGCTGCTGGTGTAGACAGTATTAACGCTGAAATGATCCAATGCTGTGGCGACTACATACCTCACAGTTTGTGCGAATTAATAAATTTATGTGTCAAGATGGCAGAAGTTCCAGATGATTGGAAGAAAGCGATTATCATACCAATATACAAAGGAACGGGAGATAAAAGCAACTGCAATAATTAGAGGTATCAGCTTATTAAGTACCGTAAGTTAAATGTACTCGAAAATAATTATTCGTAAAGTAATGAAAATAACTGAAGAAAATATATGGAAAGTACAAAGTGAATTTATGCCCGGAAGATCATGTACTGACCAAATATTCAACTTAAGATAGATCACAGAGAAAAGTTTCAGAGCAAGAAAATAAGTTTTATGTGCATTCGTTGGCCTAGAAAATGTATTTGTCAAGGTGGATAGAAGTAAACATTGAGAAGTCCAGAAAAAGTACGGAGTCAATGGACAGCTCGTACAAGCAATAACAACAATATATGCTGGTAGCAAAGCGAGTGTAAGGGATAATAGGAAACTGAGTGACTGGTTCGATATTATGCAAGGTGTTAGACAAGGATGCGTTATGTCCTCCTGGCTATTCATTATATTTATGTACATGTGTCTAAGAATGGCCCTCTATGACGAAGAAGGTGTGGATCTCAGGACAGTGAGTGTACGTGGTTTAGCGTTCGCAGATGATAAGTTTGTAATGGCAGAGTCAATCGAAGACTTGCAAAGAATGCTGATCAAACTGAATACAAGCATGATGAAAGTGGGCCTCAAAATCAACGGAAATAAAAAAAAAAATATGGTGTTTGAAGGAAGGGGTGAGAACACAATGTGCACCATTGTCCTAAATGATAAGAGAATGGAACAAGTTGATAAGTACATATATCTGTGTAGCCTATTCACTAATAAAGTAAAGACAGATGGGTAGTTAGATATATAAAAGAGGGCAAGAAGGTTATTGGTAGAGCAGGGCCTATCATCAGAAGTAAAAATATATCAAGTAAAGCTAAAAGGATAATACATAGTTCTATATTAATACAGACTGTGCTGTACGGTAGCAAGACCTGGACCTACCAAGAAAAGAATTCGAGTAAAATTAACGCGATTAAAATGAAATTCCTGCGCATGATATGCGGCAAAACACTTATGGAAAAAGTGAGTAATGAACAGGGGGCTGACACGATTTTCGCTTTTGCATTAGAGGCGCGTGTCAGTTTTGTGAAGAGCGGCGAGTCGTGAAACATTGGCGTCAGTTATGATTTTGCATACAAAAACTCGTGACATATCATAAATTTATCGTCTATTTGCCGTATTTTATGTATAAAAGTGGGGGGCTTCGATGTGTAGCACCAAACTGTCTATCAGGTTACGACTCAACCCGCTCAAACAAAGTAAAAAAGTGCTTTTCTCCTGTGGGGATCTCACAAATTAAGGGATGGGAAGGAATTGGAGCGTCCTGCTGGCCCACAATCGATGTTAAAGCTCGTCGGTTTTCCTCGAGAACAGGATGAAGATCGTATCGACGGATGGCGTCAGGATGATCCTGGCTGATCTCGATGGCGATCGACCACGGCGTTGTCGTTTGGAGAACGTGAGGGATTGGAGAACAATATTTGGTAGTACCGGGTTGTGGTGCAGGCAGCACAAGACTGACGATTGAGGACAGAAAGGATTTTATTGTTAAACCTGGACATGTAGTGTGTGAAAATCACTTTTTGAAGGATCAAATAATTCGGAAAAGGAAGTTTTATCTCCGGATGGAACGGTTATGGCGGTAAGTATGACGATTTGTTTACAACGATGCTCTTCAACCTAAAATAATTGAATGGTTCTGACAAATTCATGACTACATTGATTTTTAAATTTTGATATATTGTTCTTCTTGTCAAACGTTTAGATTATTGTAATTGTGTGTAGCATTATAGTTTCATTAGTTTTTGAAATTTTAAAAATATTCTAAGACCCTTACTATCTTTAAGAAAATTGTAAAAGTAACATTAATCACAGTTTTGAATTATCGCTGAGTTTCGACATTTATGTACGATAACATTAATTAATTAATAAATTCAAGTATTAGAGTTAATTATAATTGTAAAATAATGATTTTCTTGCAGTCAGAGTATTATAAGAAACCTAAATTTAAGAAAACGATAGTTATATTCATTTAAAGAAATTACCCTGGCATTTATTACTCTTATATACCCTCCTACTGTCTTTACTCCATATTTAATTTATATCTGCATCTTTCAATTCAATTGCTGAATAAATGAATAATTAAATATACATTAAAGTTGATAACTTTACAACTGATAGTCTTTTTAGCCGTTTCACGATCAATACAATATACTGAATAATAAAAATTATGATTTGTATCATTTCTTGTATATTTTTATTATAATGTAATAATAGATTAGGATCATTCAAGACATTAAAAATAGAAAAGCTATTTTTTATATTATCATTTCAGAACATTTAGTTTATTTTTTTTCAAACGTTAAAGACGTAATCTTTATATTTTACCATTTCATTCTACTTGAAAATTAAAAACCGACATTTTCAGTGTATGTAAGGTCTATTTTTTAATCCTAGATATTTTTTTGAATTCCAGAAACAGTTAATCCTTTCTTTATTCAAGCCCCAAGTTTTTAAATTATCGCTATGCGCCGCTAGTGGCGCCAGTTTTTCATTTTCTGCTGTCCTTCACAACACTGACACAGCGCATTTGTATGGCGAGTCACCACCCTGGTAATGAAGTTATCCTCAAAGAGTGTGTTGTAGAGGAGAGACTAGTTGACATATGTAAAAGAAATTCTTTGAGATGGTTTTCACATGTTGATAGAATGAAAGATGAGCGACTAGTAAAACAAGTTTATCAAGGAAAGGTAAATGACAGAGTGACCAGAGAGAGACCGCGGCAGGAATGGTTAGAATGTGTGAATAAGACCCAAATTCGAAGAGACATAAGAAGTCATAGAAACACAAGAGCGTGCATGAGAAAATGCCTGAACGTGAAGGAAGCTAGGAGGTATGCCAGGGCAGAAAAATGTGGCGAAGAATTGTTTATCAGAAATGCATGAAGAAGAGTGTCAGTAGAGTGAACGACGCCTGAAACAGAAGACCTTGGATACTAATAGGCCCGATTGGAGAGCTTCACGTGACCTTGTGAGGCTGTTCACTTGGGGTGACCGCTGGAGAGATTGATTAGCAACCTGGGCCGCAGCAGTGGTAACGTCAAAAGGAAATGGACAATTGGCGCAAAGTCGTTCATGGAATTTTTTTTTGATATAGGTCATACGAGACGAAACTATAATTACAAATAATTCATAACTTTTTTCACCTTTTTTTGAATTGACTGCTTCATTTTGAAGACGTGTGTGCAAATATCCTTTATTTGTTGACACAGTGTGCATAAAATGCGTTTTTACACGCGCATATGAGTGCGTATAACAGCTTTTTTTCTACACACTCATATGCACGTTTTACGCACTCATATGGATGTGTAAAAATCAATTTTTACGCACACTGTGTCAAAAAATATCGTATGCAACATGTGCGCACGATTTACCCACTTGTGGTGATCGCGTGTGTAATACCACACTTTACGCACATGTTGCAAAATATACTTTTCAACCATTATCAGAAGATATTTCCACTTTTCATGAAATCTAACCTCCAAATAACGATCAAAGTTCAGTGTTTGTCATTTATCGATGGACAATAAGAAGTTAAAATAACATGATACTCTCAAAATGCATTTATTCAGGGTGTCAAGATTCTCAAAATAGATACACTTCATCAAAATGTTGTCCCTTGGTTTTGCTTATATTAAGTGACTTTGGGATTACATTTGGGCTATATTCATTTTGAACCAATAGAAAATTTGTGAGATTATTTTAAACAATTCTTGAATAAAAATCCCTTTATTATATTTTACAGCTGTAGGTACACCACGACCAGGCACTGCAGCAGAGCTTCGGCAAATTGAGAAGAGGCAGAGGATGATGGAAGCACAAGGCTTCGGGCATGGTCAAAATTTTATTCCTCAAAGTTAGTATTCATTCATTTTTTGAAATAAGAAAAAATTCCTGTGATTCAGAAAAAAAATCAAAATTTCACTTCATAACTGCAAATAAATTTTTCTTGCTGAACGGCGTTGGCCTTTGAAACAAGTTTCGAATTCTAACCTAAAAAGTACATATTTTTAGATGAAATTCAATTTCGTGTTTTTAAAATCTTGAAGCTTATTCCGTTTTTGATGTGATCCCGAAACCCCCGTTTTGCAGCAACAAAAATCATAACGGCATAACCGGCGATCGTCTTCCTTAAAATTTTTTGTCCCACCGTCACTTTTGACTTTTTCATTGGGAAACGGAGAAAAATTATTTAAAAATATCCACTTTCATAATGAAGTGTAATATGTAACAAATTCAATTTGTTCAGCTTATTCTGTGGGTCAATTTAAGTAGTCATAGCTCTATGCGTATATAAATTTCCGACGCAGCCCTTCCGCTCCAGGTCACTTCACTGGTTCCGCGCCTGCCCTCACAGAGATCCCTCCTAAATGGTGAATATCTGTTTTTGACTTTCAGCAGGTTTGTTGTGGAAAATGCAGTGCCTGTCTAATTTTTTTTTTGTATTTGGCATCTTTAAACAAATATTGCATCTATCGTGATATATCTTTGAAGCCAGAATACCCAAGTGGAACGCTGCTAGAAGTCAGACAGAATGTTCACGTTCACAGAGTCATTTTTTAATAATAAATGACTCTGATAAAAAACCCTACATTATATTTTACACATGGTTCTTATCATGCGCCAGCTAATACGCAGCCTTCACAGTCAAATCTAATCGTGTCTGAGTGCAACAGACTTCCACAGGAGTTAAAAGAAGGACCCCGCCTAGGCTTGTGTTCAAATAATGAATATTAGTATATTATAATTTTTTTGAACTATGGACAAAATATTGGAATTCAGAAAAAACAATCAACAATACATTTCTTAACAGCCAATAAATATTTCTCACTGAACAGCGTTGGACCCTGAAAACTCTTGAAATAAACGTTCCCCCTAAACGGTTGATACCTGCTTTTGACTTTCAGCAGGGTTGTTGTGAAAAATACAGTTTGCGTTCAAAACTTTTTGAAGGCGTTTTTCCTGCGTCAATTTGAAACCCATTCAGAAAAAATAAAAAATGAAATACTGAATCCACCGTGATGTATCTTTAAAATCACAACTGAAGTACTGCTATACGGAGAAACTTTCGGTTGAAAAATTTGATATTATAATATTTATTTTCACAATAAGACAATAGCAAGCCAGGATATAGCGTCGCTATTTCAACAATTACTATTGTGAATATTAAACTGTAAAGTTACTAATTTTTTTGGAATATAATGATAAATGGTTAAATAATTGTACTTATACCAAAATAAAGGTTCTATAATCGCTAGAAAAAACTGTAAAGTTCACAAAACACAATAGTGAAGACATTCTTTCCATGCTCATTCTACGTAATTCTAATTTTGCGTTGAACCTTGAACCTGCCCATTGAAAATGGCAAATTTTCTGACCTATTTTGCAACTAATGTTATTTAAACTACTAGTTATTGCAACTACGACCTTATTATTCAATTCATGAATATTGCTTTTTCCTGTCTTCAATCTGCTGTCGCAAATATTAATCTTTTTAACTCTAAATGGCAATTATTAAGTTTGCAGTATATTTATAATTCATATCGAGAAAGTATTCCTTCGTATTGCTGTGGCAATAATACTATTATCTCGGCTTTATCCTAGATTGCCATCAAACTCTTGTAAAAATAAATACTATAATGCCACATTTTACAACCAATAGTTTCTCCGTGTAGAAGCCGGACCATGAGCCGGATAAAATCTAAGCGTTCCTGGAGTCGTGTGTTCATATTAACTGATTTTGGGATTATATTTGTGCTATTTCTGAGTTGGATCAACAGACCTTTTCATCTTAAATATAGAACAACGTCACGCGTTGGGAATTTAACATGCATATGCTATACTATTCTAGGGTCTCTAAAGTCCGAACTATTGCAGATGAAAAGGTTTTATGGCAAACTTTTTGTCTTCGTTAAAAAGATTCTTTATTGATAATTCCTGTATTATATTTTTTAGCTGGAGGTCATGAATCGGGATTGACTAGAGTTCACCGTGCTGAGCTCGAAAAGCTATTTAGGCGGGCCGAAAGGACAGCAGGTAGGTCATCAGGGAGTCATCCAAGGTAGTAGTAATAATGGTAGTATTAATCCATTTTTGCATTCGTTTAATTATTAGTGCACTGAAGTTTAAGTTTGTTTTTTTTTGCACTGAAGTTAAGCATTGTTGGGCGCGGTTAGTACTTGGATGGGTGACTGTTCAGGAATACTGCGTGCTGTTGGCCCGTCGTGGGTGTGGTGGGCCCACATTGGTAGTAAATATCCACCTAGAAACACTACCCGAATCGGGTATTGAGGCAATGAACTTTTCGAGTTTGGACTGCTAATCAATTTTTTTTTTCAATTATTAGTGCAAGTCTATTAGTACATTATATTTTGTTTCAACTGAACAAAAATTGTTATTCAGAAAAACGGAAAAAAGTTTAATTTTTGAACAGCCAATACATTCTCACGCTAAACGCCTTCGGCCCCTGGAGGCTTTTGACACAAGCTTAGAATTTCAACTTAAAAGTACCTATTCTTATATAGGAAATTTAATTAAGCACTTTTTTCTCTTCACAAAAATGTTGAGGCTTTTTACGTTTCCAAAGTAAACCCGAAAAACCCGTTTACAAGAAATTTACAGGAAACCTTCTTTATGATATTTTAAGACTGCTAGACTTCTTAATTTTTTACCTGATATATTGCATAAATAATGCATCCTCAAAGCCAGATATTCGATCCGGGCGATTCGAGCCTTTAACACTTTGAGTCGAACCGAGTCGGATTCTATCACTTTCGGGGCGGGCCGAGTAGTTTCCATAACTCGGAAAATTCAAAGTTCTCGAAGAGGTTCGCGTACGCTAAAATTTCTGGTGATCGACTCGGTTCGAGTTCTCGGAAAAGTTTGGGTACCCGACAACTTCAGGTTCGCGAGCAGGTTCGAGTTCTAGAAACAGTTCGGATCCGGGAATTTCAAAAGTGATTTGATTTGCACAGAACTTCATACTAAGGGTTTAGAGAGTTCTTTATATTCACAGAATGTCGAGAACTCACGGGATTCAAGGATTTCATTTAATTCAAGAAACTCAAAGAATTCCAGGAATTCACGGTATTCAAGAAATTTACCGAATTCAAGAAATTTACGAAATTCGAGCAAATTACGGAATCGCGAGGCTACACTCTAAGAAAGCGCCGTCGGAAATCCCGCAACTCTGCATTCACAGTTTTAGGATTTTCCAATGTCGCAGTGCGTAGCCGCTGGTACTGAATTGAGGGAATTCAAGGATTTACCGAATTCAAGGAAATTATGGACCACCGGCCCTCGACGTGCACAGCTGGCCTCGTGCACATTGGCTCCGTGCACAATTTTACCCTTTCCCCGCGCTGATATGACCAAATAAGTCTAATTGCATTATGAAAGTTGATGATCGGATATTAAGTTAGAATTGTAAATGCGCTCACATGCGCCACTTCCAAAATTAACCAAAAACCATAATCAACCACCTCATTACCGCTTGTCATCGATTTACTTCACGCTGATGAAACTAAATGACTTTAATTTTCAATAATAACATTAAAAGAAGAGATAGGAGTGGATTAACATGGATAGCAGAGTATAGGTTCAGATACATTACTTATTTCGATTTAATTAAAAAAACAATAAATATTAAGGACAGCAAACACTTTTGAATTCTTCATGGAGTTAAGTACTTTTACAATCTGCATTTCATGAAAGAAAATTGTATTTTTCCTTCTCAAATGTGGTTTCATATTTTTTTTAAATTTTGAAAAAGGCGCATATGAGCGCATTTCAAACCCTATCCAAAAAGCCCGTCTTCAGTTTCGACTAAAAACTTTATTTTTTGTTGGTCATCACTTTGCAAATTGTTATGACCTCCATACCTTAGACAATTTTGTAGATATGCCAACAATTTCTGTGGCGCATATGAGCGCATTTGTCGTTCTTTCGGACAGGCTGTAGAAAGTTCAATGATTAAACGACTTTCTTTTCTTTGGTCATTACTTTGGAAAGTGTTAAAGCCTTAGTGTCGTGGACAGTTTTTTAATTTTGCCAAAAATTTCTGTGGCGTATATGAAATGATTTTTTCAGATACCCCGGTTGAATTAAAGAGAAAACTGGAAGCACTTAATTCTTATTGCAAGGAAACTAATCTTATTGTGAATACGGAAAAAACTAAA
This sequence comes from Andricus curvator, assembly GCA_932195095.1. Lineage (NCBI taxonomy): Eukaryota > Metazoa > Arthropoda > Insecta > Hymenoptera > Cynipidae > Andricus > Andricus curvator. The sequence continues at coordinate 38,527 of CAKNYM010047149.1, read as the reverse complement.
GTTGTAATTTTTTCTAAATCAGCGAATTCATCTGCTAGGAAATTTAAACCTTTTAAATTTGGCGAGTCTCGTATTGAGGTAGTTAAACAATAACTTATTTAGGTACCCCTCTTTCTGGTTCATGCTTCTTTTTACCGGCCGCAAGGAGGTCGGTTGTTGCGGCGAACACAGTCGTGGGCTCGATCCTAAGGACGATCAACTCGATCGGAGCTGATTCATGGAACACCTACATTAGATTATTCCAGAGCCTCTCTGTAAGTACGCTACTGTATGGTTCACAGGTTTGGAGCCTAAATCACTTGGAAGTTATAGAGAGAGTACAGCTCTCTTTTTTTAAGAAACTCTTATCCTTGCCCACCAATACACCAAACGATGCAGTGAGATTAGGAACTGGATCTTTGCATTTATCTCACACGGTCATAAAAATATTTTATCTTGGTTAATTAAAATTTCGACAATTGATGATTCACGGTATCCAAGATTATGTTTCGATAGGATGAGATAACTGGCAGTAAAGGATCCCTACAACAAATTCAACTGGTTTTCCCAGATGCAGTTTTTTTTCGATGCAGGTGGTTTGGTGGACAGATGGGAGAATCTAACATTCAACTCCATAAGCTCTGACCGAGAGATAGTTCTTGGGAACTACAAATCCTATATTGAGAAACTTGATGGCGAACACCTCGCCCTCTCTAAGAGCTTACTCATTTTTCCGCATCTGGCGATGCAATCTGGCACACAATCATACTTACTAATGCGAATGCCTCTGTTTTATAAAAGAATCTTTGCACAACTCAGACTATCCAATATACATGTATGCCGCATTCTGATTGACCGTGGAAAGTATGTTTTTAATATGGAAGAGAGATGTAGGCGTTGCTACCTCGATAATGAGAGTTTGTACCATATTTTGTCTGATTGTCCGGCTTGTCGGCACTTGTTTGAGTCTAAGTTTCCTACAAACCCTACAGATGTTCATCCCTCCGATAAATGGTTAGCTATATTGTCTTCCGTCAATCCTTAAACTGTTAGAAGATTTATTAACTTAATTGTGAAGATTATCTTCGAGCGTTGGAGATCATTAGATAGTTCATGAGAATTTTTACCTAGTTTTTATGTACGTATGCGTCTGGCTATACGAGATTTATGTTTTTAGATATCCCTGCGAAACTACCCTTGTATGTACCGTATGGTCTATGGACAAGTGTATGAATACATAAAATATGAGCGCATTTATAGACGAATAACTCCATATCCATAATTTTGAATTTCATATCACTATCGAAGATTCAATACCTGCGTCACACTGCACCCCCCCCCCCCCCCAATGATATCTTCGTTAATTATTTAGCGCAAAATTTCTTATTGGTGGCTTATTTGTAGTTATGACCTATCCCCCATTTTTATCTCTGATAACTCGGTTATCAATGTGGCGCATAGTTTTTTCCTGATGGCGCGTATCAGCGCATTTTGAGATCTTAAAGTTCATGCAATCTAAACTTCAATTTTTCAAATGTTCAAGTGTGCGCATTTGCGTGGGGGGGGGGGGTTTGATTTTAACTACCGGGTGAAGATCGATATGAATCCATCTTATTTTTCTGTAATACAAAAATTCACAAAGTTTATATCGTTGAAAATTGAATGTTTTTTATAACAAAAAAAAAGATCTCACAGATTTTGAAAATACAATCTGATGGTCAAGAGAATCTCGGAATAATATTAGACGATTTCTTTCACAATTATCTAATTCTCACAGTTTGCAATTTGCAGTAATAGCACTGCACAACAAACTCGATTTGTCTTGCTTTAGTGCTTCATTAGCTTCTCATAGGCAGATTGAAGGGCCCTATAAATACCGATGTCAGTCCAGTTCTTATTTGTTTTTGAATTCAAATAATCAATTGATTTTTCTGGTTTGTCAATTAGTATATTCAAATCGACGATCAATAATGGGTAGATGACATATTTTTCACCAGACACAGCAGTTGACAAGGTCTTAAAATACCGTAGGTATTTCATGATAGTTTTTGAGACGACACCAGTCAGATCCTGCCAATCGCAAAGGACGGAGATCTGGGTCTGTATCATGTAGTAAAATCAAAGCTTTTTCCGAATTGATAACGTTAACAATCATGTCGAGTGATGAGTACCACCGAGTGGATACGTCAATACTTGGCGACAACATTGTTATACATACGGTATCGCAACTACATTCCAATTTCAGACACAGATTTTTCCGATTATTTCAATGTCAAAAACAAAGTTTTCAGTTTTTTCAAAAATCTATTCCTATTTTGTTTGACAGTTATTTTTAGTTCTAGTTCACCTTCACCTTCGCATTCCTCGTCGTCGATTTCATCAGAATCTTTAAGATCTGCATCATTTTCGAGTTGTAGTTGAATTAGTGAGTCCTGTACACATAGATTAAATATGTTAGACGCACATCTAAAGTGCATATCTCCTGAAGGAAAATCCTTGTCTGTAGATTCCTTGATTAATTGCAATTCAGACATAAATTTAGTATTTGACGCCGTATTGTCTAAGGTTTTTCCTCGTACTTTCTTCTCTTCCCCGTACTCTTTTGAAAACTCTTTAAATAATTCAGCAACAATCTTTTCGGAATGAAATTCTTTGAATGGCATTAGATCGAGCAATATTGATTGGAGAATCCAATCTTCATTAACGATGTTTCCTGTTTTCAAATAATTTATACAAAATAAGTTTTGAAAATTACATGATATAAATTACAAGTAAAGGAGCATTGGTAATTATTGGATCTAACACTTTTTTCGCTAATGAGTATTGGAAATCCAATACTTTTTCGCGAAAAAAGTACTGGATCCTATACTTACCAATACTTCTTTTTCATAAGGGTATTAAATTTAATATGAGGATTAATTCCTTAAGTCTACCCGCAAAACAAATTTCAATGCCAAACAATTTGTCGGAAATGAGAGTGTGAATTTGTTTATTGTTTATCAATACCATATTTAGAAATAGCCGGAAAATGCATTAGTCAATTAAGCTTGTTTAAACAATTATCAGTTGCTACAGGTAGATAGCACGGAGACATTACTAAATAACAGGCTGCTGATACCTTGAACAAACGCAAATTTTTTTCTATAAAAATGCCTACGGTGATAAAAAATTATTAAAACAATTGTTTTTACTAGTTAAAATTGTTGATTGTCATACAAGCTCCTTCCAGGTCTAGAAATTATTTGTTTGCACTTCATAACGTTGAAAAAACCAAGTTCTATCTCTAAAAATAGCCAGACAGTGCATTCGTTAATTCAATTTATATAAACGATCACCAATTGTTAGTGGATGAATAAATCTGATAAGTAAGTGACTACGTTCATTTCGCGGCTTACCTGAAACAAACTAATCTTTAAACAATTTAGAATTAGTTATCACATTACTTGGTATTTCTTTAATACAAATTCCTATATTATATTTTCTAGCTGGACATTCGTCATTGATGAGGATACACCGTGCTGAGCGCGAACGGAAATTGCGTCGGCATGGGCAGCAAGAACACGCCATCCAAAGTTCATCAATAGGCCAAGGTAGTAGTAATAATAGTAGTTGTAATCCATTTTTGCATCAGTTTGATTTTTAGTGCAAGTCCATTAGTACATTATAATTTGTTTGAACTAAGAAAAATTCTTATTCAGAAAAAAAATTAAATTTCTTAACCGCCAATTTTTCACGCTAAACGGTTTTGGCCCCAAGAGGCTTTTGAAACAAGTTTCGAATTTCAACTTAAAAGTTAAAGAAAAAACCGTTTAAAAAAATTTACAAGAAACCTTCTTCATGATATTTTAGGACTGCTAGAGTAAGTAAGATATGAATCTTTTGTTCAAATAAAAGTTGTCAATTCTTTTTCCAGAAAATAAAAAGAGGCGCACGTAGATATTTCAGAGACATATCCAAATCCAAAGGTGTTTTTTGTTTTTCAATCAGACCCTTAGTTGTTCATAACAATTGTAGAAGTTTGAAAAATAATTTAAATAAGGGTCTTAATTAAGAACATAAATATTCATAAAAATAGTTTAGTTTTTGAACAAACAGTTCTATTTATGCCAAAAATATCAATTTTGAAGAAAAAGTTAATTTTAATCCGAATAATTTAATTTTCTACGAAATTTTCTAATCCTTAACTAAACCAGATTAATTTAGACCCAAAAATTCGCATTTTTAACTAATAAGGAATTTCTATCCAACAATAATAAATTTTGATAAAAAAGACGAATTTTTAACAAAATACATGAATTTTTCATAAAAAATATTAATTTTCAACCAAAAATGGAATAGTTACATTTGTTAATTAAAAAAAGTAATTCTTATAAAAAAAGAAAAGAATTTTCAACAAAATAGTTACATTTTCAAGAAAAGGGATCATCGCAAAAGCTGATTTTTTAATCCAAGATATTAATTTTTGGTTAAATGAAACAGTCATATTTCAACCAAGAAATTAATTTTTGTAATGAAAATTTGTGTAAACAATTGTTTTACACGATGAAAATTATCAATTGTCCTGTAATCTCCTCAAAGGATTATTAAAAATTTATTATTCATAAATAAATTATATATATAATATTATAATCATAATATTAATTTAATAATATATTAATATTTATATAAAATTATAATATATTTATAAATTTTTTATCATTAAAAATTGAAATTAGTTATTTACACTCCATTTCGTTGAGAAAACGAAGTTTTTACCTCTAAAAATAGCCAGATATTTAATTCGTTTATTAAATTTCTTCAAACAATATCAATTATCACTGGGAGAATAAATCTGATAAGAGTGCGATTTTATTTCAAATTTAGCGAAGAGTGAGATTTTCTGATTTATTAGAAAGTCTGGCATGTGAATACCAAATAAATTCTTGTCATTAAAAATTATATTGAAAACCTACCTGAAGGATTGATTTTTTAATCAATTATAAGCAAACTGAGCGTTCGATAAAAAAAAAAAAAAGCTGTGGACTCGTTTTCGAAATGTCTATAAATGCGCCTTTTTATTTTTGATTCAAAACCAATTTTGAAATAATATAAAATTAACTTTTGGTTTGAAAAATCATATTTTAGGGTAAAAAATTCAACCGTTTAATAGATAATTCGTCCTTTCGCTTGAAAATTCCAACGTTTCGTTAAAAATTCATCTTTTTTCATTGAAAATTCAACTACTTGGTTGAAAGTTGCTCTAGTGTGTTAAAAATTCATATTTCTGAAGGTTATCCTGCTTGGTTGAAAATTTACCAATTCTATTTTTTTTAAATCAATCTTTCGTGTTGAAAAATCATATTTTGGGATGGACTATTCTGTTAAAAATTAATCACTTTTGAGATTCATAATTTCAGTTGAAACTTCATCTCTTTTTTCGAAAATGTGAGTATTTTTTTGAAAATTCGTTTTTTTTCTTGGTGGAGAACTAATTTTGTAACTAGAAATGTATCTATTTCATTTTTGGTTGAACAGTGTTATTTTTCATTTAAGATTCATCTTTTCTACTTAAAAATTATTGAATTATATTAAAAATTCATCTTTTGCGGTCGAAAATCAATCAGTGTGGTTGAAAATTCATCCTTTTTGGTTGAAAATGCAACTAGTTCTTTCAAAATTTATCTGGTTTGGTTAAAGATTCAACAATTTGGTATACAATTAAACTATTTCATTGAAAATTAACTTTTTGTTATACATTCATATTTCTGGTTTAAATTTAACTCTGGTTGGAATTTAAACTTTTTTTTATAAAAATTTATTTTTTTGGTAAAAAATTAACTTTTTTGTAAAAAAATCATATTTGCTTGTTAAAAATTCGTGTTTTTCTATGAACATTAACCTTTTTACTGGAAAATTCATCTTTTCGGTTGAAAATATAACCACTTGGTTAAAAATTTATCTTTTCAGTTAACAAGCAATTCAACTACTTGGTCGAAAGTTGAAGTTTGTAAAAAATTCATATTTTTGGAAGATTCACATTTAAAGTTTGTTATATTTCATGCAATATGGTATTTAGATTAATTTTATCTGAAGGAATTTATTCGTCCATTATTACCTTTTTTGTAAAAAAATAACCCTATTTCCTATGTTTTGATAGAATTTTGAGCTACTTAACTTTTCGCTGAAAGGAGTGCGGGTAGGGTGAGACAAAACTACGCTTGTCAACGAGGGGGAGGGGGTAAATATAGCCTAATATTAGCAACGTGCTTTATCGACGAACCCAATAGATAGGGTTACCATCCGTCCTGGTTTTTCGGGACATGTCCTATTTTTTCAAGATCTGTCCTGGTGTCCTGGTTTTTTCTTGAAAATAGGCAAAATGTCCTGGTTTTTTACGAAACCAAGACTTTTGACAGCAAATATTTTATATTTTTATTTTTCTACAATCGCAGTTGTATGTTTCAGCATAGTATATCTTTTATATTATTAAATAGATAATTAAATTATTAAATAACAATAATTACAATAATAGTACATTATTCATACCATTTCCCATACTTTTGTCAAGGATATCTGGTACATTTTTGTCTTGATGACCCCCTTTTTTTTTAGGGATCGCTTGAAAATTTTTGACCGTCCTGGTTTTTCACCCGACCCAGATGGTAACCCTAATAGACGATAACGCCAGTGCTAGTTTCGATCCCCCCCCCCCCTCCCCCGATTTTTCCCTGTTATTTTGCTAAACAGTTTTCTACGCCATCAACAAATGAATATCAATTGTTATTCGTGACTTATAATCGTTTTGTCAGTTTAAGATATTAATGCGCTTGTGTTATATTTTAAAATAAGTAACTCGTTTTCGTTTTACGAAACTAGGTGCGGAGGGCTCTTCTGAAGAGCAAATGCCACGCCGGCGAAAACGGAATCCTCATACTCCTGTCGAGCATACGCTTTTTCCACTCAATCCTTCTTCTTCAGTGCTTCCAGTTGGAAATGTACCACCTGAGTTTGATATTCGAGAAGGTTCCCACGTTGACATTAAAATGACGGATAAAAATCATTGTCTTGGGAAGCTCATACCAAGTGGACTCCCAAAAGATAAGCATCCTGACTGGCTTTTCAACTCAGAATCGGATGGTCACTACCGGGTTTATGTACTCACTCCAAGCAAAGCTTCTTGGATCGCAGTACCCATATATAACGACAGACCCCATGCCGCTGCCGACATTGATATTAATGCCCCTGTCGATCCAATTATCCCAGTCGATGTTTTCTTAATCTTACAGAATGAACATCAATTATATGCGCCACTAAAACCTTTCGAGGCACTTAGCAATAGGCGTCTATTTCGTTCAAGGAATGCAGAAAAATACCACATTTTTGTACGAAATATAAACGGCGACAAATACAATGGATATTTAAAGCTTCCGCCTCATACTAACAATGATATTTATAGTTGAAGGTGAAACCATTGACAACTGTAATTTGGTGATTGTGAATTCTCTTTCGTTAAAGCTCCTTCGGCTTTGACGAACACATTCTCATCAGGAGAACTTTTCCATGTTATGTTCAACTCTTTTATATTAAATGCATATTTCATTAGTTTTTGCAACTCGTTCCGGGATTGCTTATGTAGATATTGCAAAATAGAGTGAAAAATTTATTTTTCATGATTACTTTAATACTTGTTACTTATTTATTTTTGGATATAATTATGGCGAATAATTATATTAGTAAACATTTTATTGTACCCTCTGTCTTTTTTTTCTAAAATTTAATTTGTTCAGTTTTAATGTTATAATTTAGGCGGACTATTTCATTCTATAGCATTTTATTGTAGCTTGTGCTGTGTTTCCAAAAAAAATTTGTTTTCTAATGTCACTATCCAAAAATAATTTATGAGAAATTTTTTAATCTTTTTTTGTTGAAAACCTCTGTTTATACATTTTTTCATCATATCTTGTTTTGTTTTCCCAAGAAATAGAGTTTTGTTTTTTAATGTTAGTTTTTACGGGTAAAACAAAAACTAAGCGTTCTATCAAATAATTCTTAATGGTAAATTTACTAACTCGTCTTCTTTAAATTAATTGTGTGAGCTTTATGTAGCCTTTGCTAGAAGGCAAAAACTTTGATTTTTTTTCAATAAATAATGTTTTCGGTGCTCAATAAATAATAATTCTACCTCAGTGACTTTTTTTAACCAGTAACTTTAAATTCTGCATGTGCATTATGTCATTCTTTAAGTGCTTTTCTCATCAATTCAGTCTCTTGATACAATAAAAAGAAAATTCTACACGGAGAAAAATGGATGTTTAAATGTAGATGTTCAAAGGGTAAGATTGTTCCGCCTAACATGCAGATATTCATGCCAAACATCTACTATCTTTTTGAGATGTTAGGCGTAAAAATATTTTTATGTTAAACTGTAACATATTTAGATGTTAAAATCATCTGAACGCATGCGCATTCGAATTTCACGACTATATTTGACGGCTATATAATTTCGATATTACAATTATGGAATATTACAATTTTTGAACATTTTCAAAGAATCAAAATTAGATATCCTTAATTAAAATTGTATAACAACTTTTGTCTGTCTACACGACGGAACAATGTTCTTAAGTTTGAGGTTATATTGACTCGAACACCTTTGAACATTTGACACGTGATTTGACAAAATGTTTGTGAATTTATAATAAAATATGAGTTTAAGTAACCTCTAATAGATAGAATTTTAAATGCAGATTAAATATTATTCGTTCTCAGCTTACTTACCCCGTTTTTATTTTTTATTTTGAATTAAAAATATTAAACATAACCTCAGCTAGACTGAATGTGTTATCTGATCGGCATTTCATACCCTGTATCTGTTTTTCGATACGAAAATTCAAGTTTAGTTTTAAATTCACAAATAAGTTATCAATTAATTCCTTAAATGCTCAGAAATAAGTAAATTCCTCAAACATTTGCAGCCGTTAGTTGACATAACCATACATGTAATATTTCGGATATTTCAGATTGAACATTTTGGATGTTTCAGGGTAACATCTCACTTTTTAATATCTACAGATCCTAACTTTGAACATCTAGATTGCTGTCCTATAGTTAAACATAAAATATGTTAACCCTGAAGATCTAGATGTTACGTTTAAACATCCATTTTTCTCCGTGTAATATGAAGATTATAATATATTCCCGGATAAAAGCATTATTCAACTCATATTGTTTTTTTTTTTTGAACCGGCAAATTAAAATAAAAACATAAGGGTAGTCCAGGGGAGATGGCAGTAAGGGAGAGATGGACAATTAAAAAAAATTCTAGAAAGACTTGATGTCGCTACTTATCCCTCAGTTTACTTCAATTCGTGCGTAAAAACACATGCACGCAAAATAATTAGCATATTATACACCAAAGGTAAGTAAAATCCATGTGTTTTCTTTTTCCTAGTGTAAAATTTAGTTAAGGAGTTCATGTTACAAATTGTGGTTGTGTAATTTTCGAAAAATTATGCGATTTTAAGTGTTTTTGTAATGAATTATGAGTCGAGCTTGAACATAACCTCAAAACTAACACATTGACACATGAATTTTGTTTCGTGGCTGGTGTGGTCATCTCTACTGGAAAATTAAGAGAGATAGCCACATTGGTTCAGGGTCTGATGGCCATAGTATTGATGGACAAAAAAAGAAAGGAACTCAAACTCAAAAAATGTACGGTGAAGAAGCAAAAGAATTAAAATTAATTTCCGGCCAACTCTCCCGTACTCCTAAGGCTATCTCTCCCGGACGCGCCGCGAGGGATGGTCAGTTATTACTTTTTCATTTGATTATTTTCAAAATTGTTCAATGTTTGAATGAAACTAATAATTATAATCTAAGTGAATTGGGTTTTATTTTAACTGGTCCTTGACAAAAATAGGGCCATCTCCCCAGGAGTTACCCTATGTTCAAAGAATTCATATGCCTCTAGTATAAACCAGTCTATAGGTTGAATTTTAATTTTTATTGTTATTCTTATTATTTTTAGTTGTGCTCAATAACTTTTAGTATAAAAATAGTATATTATACACCAAGGCGTAAAAGCGGGACTTTTTCGACGTGTGTTTCTTTCAGTACGAATCATAGGTGATCGCGCATGAACTGCAGATGAAAACTGGGAAAACACTTGAGCCGCAAAAAGTCCCCCGACTCCCTTAGCGCACAGGGTATTTGTTATAACAAATGCACTATTTCAGACGTTTTTTGTAACACGGGCATGATTTCTGTTTATATGAAGGTATTCAAGGAGCTTTGTTGTTATTCACGATATCAGTTTTAGACATTTTTTTAATGTATGGTGTATTTATAAATTACGAAATTACAAAAATTCTGAAAAATTATGTTTCATTTGTAAATTACCACGATTTTTGAAAAATTTTGAAATTTATATGTTTCAAATTTTTAAAACATGGTAAATTTTTAGGCATTCCGAAAAAAAAGAATAACTTTTTAACAAAGTTGTGAATATTTCCAGAAACTGGAAACAATAGTTAAATTTTAATAAAACATTAATTTTAAACTCAAGATCTGCCGGCTGCGCAAGCATACTCTTATCGCTCGCTCTGTATTTAAAATGCGACTATTTGATTGAAAATATACGTATTGTGTTGAAAATTGGTCCCTCTTGCAGAAAATCCATCTTTTTTGGTTGAAAATGCAACTTTATTATGGAAAATTAAACTGTGTGGCCGGGAAAAAGTATTTTTTCATTATCAATTGAGTTAAAAATTCCTCACTTGCCTCAATTTGCCAGGGCAACGATACTAAAAGTTAATTCAATAATGAAAATTAAACCAAAAAAATCTGAAGCAAGTTCTTCTTTCATTGCCAAAATATGACTCCAGGCTTCCATTTTACGTCCTAAGCAAGTCTTGAGCTTCAGGATCTAGGAGAATTACTTTCTTTCTCCATTTTTGCCTCTGATTTACAATTTTTGCGTCGGTTGAAATCAGAAATTTCCGTCCAAGATCTTTATTAGTAGCCTCTCTGCTGCATTTTCGAGTGTGAAACTCTCGTAGATGTCTGCAAATTTTGTTGTTCGCCTCTTGAGCTTCTTCCGTCAATTGACCAATGGGGAGGAAAGCAGATTCAATAATTTTGGCTCCATGTATGAGAATCTTGTGTGCTGTTACTGGCATGTAGTACCAATTATAAAGATTGAAGTACATTTGCGCGGTTTCATGGCAATAATTTCCGAACTTGTAAGTGTCAATTGCCTCCCCTGAAGCCATTGCTTGCAAAATTATGCCGAATCTACGGATCAACTCCCTGTCGACATTTGTGATTTCGGAAGTCAAATCAGGATCTCTGAAAAATCTTCTAGCAGTATTTCCTGTATTAGTAGTTACCGAGCCATGTTTTACAACATCTATAATGAGCGCCATCTTATCACGGAATTCTTTTTGGACTCTCTGGTTTGCAGTTTTCATTTTCGCTTTCTCTTCGTCAGTTTTTGCTCGCCACTTGCGGGATCCTAAACGATAGCTTACGTGCAGTATCAATTCCATCAAACGAATCCACGCGTGCAATGTAGAGAGTCCGTATCTGAAATTTTGTAAGTCGTTCATCTGCGATGGTTTCGCATCACAAATGTAACATGTGGCAGCAGAAGGAGTTCCAGAAAGAGCCTGACACACCTTTCCATCTACCATAGTCAACGCAAAATCATAAAAGACAGTTATGGTACAACGACTATTCGTTACTTTTATTTTTGTAGGTTTGAGTTTTCTGATTTTGTCTTCCATCAACTCTACTTCTGTCGTGGTTCGTTCCTTAGTTTCTGGTGCATGTTTAAACATGATCAGCCTACATAATCTTGTAGATCCAGGATTCTCGTTTTTCCAAATTGTCAAGGGCTTTGCACATTCCGAACAATTCTTATCATGCTTATGGAAAAAAGTTTGAATTATTCGTAATGGCACCATGGACATCATAAAGATTCCTGCATCTGATTTTTCTGCTACACAGAACTTTTGATTATATTCGCTCTGGTCAGATGAGCCATCACAACCATATTTATATTCACACTTCATCACGTCATTTTTCCCTTCAACTATATCTGGTGGCAAAATATTTGGAATTTCCAACATACGCTTCACTGTTTGATCGCACAAATCTTGCAATTCAATCCTCACCCCAGACTCTGTAACTGTTATGCTTTTTTCGGGAGGAAGACACTCTCTCTTGGCTTCCTCAAGACTTTTAAAAAGAGGAAAAATGTCAGCATTATGTGCTTTAGCTTGTAGTCAAATACTTTCATATTGATGTTTCGTCAATTTTTTGTCTTCAGCCAGAGAAATAGCTTCTTCTAAAGTGAATGGCTCCATTTGTCCTTGAAATTCTTCAAGTTCTCCATGTTGTTTATTATCAACTCTTGATATCATACTTCTTATCTCCTTAGCCAAGTTCCTCTTCCCAGAAGAGCACAAATTATTCAAAAAAGCATTTTCAATTTCAATTTGAGAATATGAGTCAACAAGAGAGAGTGTTTTCCTTCTTTTAGTCGATTTGAAACTGGTTGCAAAATCTTCTGAAGATCTTCTGCCTACTTTTGTGGGATCCAATGATATGATGGAATCAGATGATAACCATGCACTGTTCAGGTTAGAAAATTTATCTGCATTATAGAACGCACTCTTCCATCTTTTTTCAAAAGACGGAATGAAGTGCCGCAACAAGATTTCTCGTATCAAATTGACTTGCTCATTATCTATCCAGTTAGCCGTGCGAAGGTACTCTAACAGAATTCTTACGTCTTTACTAGTACTTGCGATTAACAGATCACTGAGAATCTTATTCGGCACTCTAATAGAATTCATTTCTAAATTATATGTATACATACACAGAAAGAATGAAAAATACTGGAAACTAAATGGCTCAGAACATATGAGAATAAAAAATAATCAGATAAACAAAAACATGCGTTATTTTCTGGGCCTAATTTCAGATCAATGAGACTGTCATTTGTCACGCCACAAAACTAACAAATGAAGATCAGCAACCATTAAACTTTAACGCAATTTCAATTAGTATGACCTATGTTATAGTATAAAATGATATCAGTTCACGATTTTTAAAAGATGAACAAGAATAATCATGAACATTTAGTACAGGGAGATGAAATAATGTCTGGGTGAAGCCGCATACCATAATGTATGTGATTTAGCTTATCAACTCTCGGAGAAAAACTTTCATCAGACTCATGAGTGTCCCGACTTTCATTTTTTATGAGATGAATTAATCACAAGATAAGAAAGAATAATATAAAAATGATAAAAATGTGAGAAAATCAACTTCTAACAAATAATTTGTCTATTAACAAATTTTTGTGTTTAACTTTCACCATTGAATTAACCTTTAGTATCGTTGCACAGGAGAATTGAGGCAATTGAGGAATTTTGTACTCAATTGATAATGAAAAAATACTTTTTTTCCGACCTTTTTTTATTTGTTATAAAATTTGCTTATAACAATTATAAATATTAGTGTTCAGTTTTCTCTTGTATTAAAACTGCCTCGAGTTAGCTAATTATAAGTACAGACCGGAAAAACGGAAAAACACGCCCAAAGTGCACATTTTTTAATGAAATTTGTTTATATTATTGTTAATTATTATTTAAATATGAAATTTTTCCATCATAGTGATGTTATGCGATGAATTAGTTACAAAATGAGGAAAAATAATATGAAAATAATGAAAATCGCGAAAATGAACGTTTAACAAATTATTTGTTTATTAACAAATTTTTTTGTTTATTGCTTGCTATTGGATAATACATACATTGTGAAAATTTTCGGTTGGAAACTTCCAATAAATGGGTTGGAAGCTTGTTTGCGAAACGCAAGGTAAAGCTTCAATACATGACGTATTGGAATTTTACAATATCCTTGTTTGAAATTTTACCTTACGCTGGTATTGTAGAAGTGTTGTCGAATTTTAAATAATTTTAACAGTGTACAAACAAATAATTTTCAACAAAATTGACATATTTGCACAGTTGTATCTCAAAATCTATTCCGTAGAAAAGTTTGAAATTTGTACATTAACACGATTAACAAATTTTGGAAGTAATATATTTTTTAAGGATATCCGGTAATTATATAAACAATTTCCACTGGTTTAAACATTTTTTTCACCCGTAAATCGTGAAAAGTTATGCTTTTCTGCAATCAATGACATAATTAACGAATGTCAAGATTATCATCTTATTTTTTTAAAGATAATTTTCAATTATTTAAATAATTAATAATCATTCACTTTCGCATTTTCACAGGAAAGATAAAGAAAAGTCTGGTTTTTTCGAATCACTTACATTATGTCGCTTATTATTCAGTATCACCTTAACTTAGAACGTATACAATATATTGTTTAAACAATGGTAATTTGTTCAAACAATTAAATTCAATTACTTAAAGTAAAGTATAATCCTTTTTTTCTTTAAATCACCACAGTAGATTAATGAAATAGGGGAATTGAAAATAATTTGCATGAAGATCTTTCCTGAAGTGTATAAATGAAACAGAACAGAAAAGTAATTTAAAAAGAAAGGCCTATACTTTTTGTAAGGCAATTTGAATTATTTGTTCCAACAATATTTTAAGATAAAGAAATTTTTGTTTAAGATGCAAGGGAAAAACGGAATGATTATTTTTTTAAATAATAAATTCAAGAAAATATTTAACAAACATTTGAAAGGATTTCAAATGATTTCCTTAAATTTCGGAAAAGCATGTAGAAGATTTTAAAGCAGAATTTTGTAATTTGGCCAGATTACGAAATTAAAAAAAATCGAATTAGTTTAAGAGATATGTAGAAGTTTTGAAAGCATACAAAAATAATTTGATTCAAAACAAAACGTTTGAAGAGAATAAAATATTTTTGTAAGATATCTCGGAAAATATAGAATGAGTAATTATTACTCTCCGGTTTAATAGTTTATTTTAAAATATTTTGAATTTGCGGATTTCAAGGAATTCAATGAATTCACGGAATTCAAGGAATTCACGAAATTTAAGTAATTCATGGAATTCACGGAATTCAAGGACCTCACAGAATTCAGGGAATTCAAGAAATTCACGGAATTCACGGAATTCAAGGAATTCATGAAATACAAGGAATTCAAGAAATTCACGGAATTCATGGAATTCACAGAATTAAAAAAATTCATGAAATTCTAGGAATTCACGGAATTCAAGGAATTCACGGAATTCAAGGAATTCACGGAATTCCCGAGATTCAAGTATTTAAAGAAATTCGGAAAATTCATGGAATTCATGCAATTCAAGGAATTCACGGAAATCAAGGAATTCACGGAATTCAAGGAATGCAAGGAATACACAGAATTCAAGGAATTCGCGGACTTTGGGGAATTGAAAGAATTCAAGGAATTCACGGACTACAAGGAATGCAAGGAATTCCCGGGATTCAAGGAATTCCTGGGATTCAAGTATTTCAAGAAATTCGAAGAATTCATGGAATCCAAGAAATTCGAAGAATGGTATACATGGAATTCAAGGAATTCACGGAATTCAAGGAATTCGACGAATTCGCGAAATTCATGGAATCCATGAAATTCAAGGAATACACGGAATTCAAGCAATTCACGGAATTCACGGAATTCAATTATATTCACGGAATTCAATTAAATTCACGGAATTCAATTAAATTCACGGAATTCAAGAAATTCATGGAATTCAAGGAATTCTCGGAATTCTCGTGAATTCATTCAATTTCTTGAATTCGGTGAATTCATTAAATTTCTTGAATTACGTGTATTCCGTGAATTCATTGAATTTCTAGAATTCCTTGAATTTCGAGAATTCCTTGAATTTCGTGAATTCCTTGAATTTCGAGAATTCCTTCAATTCCGTGAATTTCTTGAATTCCGTGAATTCTTTAAATTCCGTGAATTTCTTGAATTCCGTGAATTCCTTGAATTTCATTAATTCCGTGAATTCCTTAAATTTCATTAATTCCCTGAATTCCGTGGATTCCTTGAATTCCGTGAATTCCTTGAATTCTGTAAATTCCTTGAATTCCATGAATTTCGTGATCCGTGAATTCAAAATATTTCAAATAAACTAATAAACCGGAGAGTAATAATTAATAAACCTATCTGCTGTTTGCCATGTAAGTATGCGTACTGAAACCAGGGGCCAACTCAAAAATCGGAGTGGTTCTTTTAGACGACCAACGCCAGAGTGGTCCTTGAAGATCAATTCAAGAGTGGTTTTTTAACATGCAGGTATCAAAATGTACAACCGTAAAGAAATTTAAAAACCTAAAACATAATTCTGTTGAAAAGTAGCGCTTTAGGACCCTGAATGTATATAATTAATTTATAGACCATTCGTCCATTGTGATTTCAAAATTTTTATTTTTCTTAACTTTGTGCAAAAAATCAGAAGGCGATAATTTGATAATAGAAACAGACTAGGCCACGTTAGCAATTTCACAATATGGCCTTCTCATTCTTTCAATAGTGTTTTCCATGCTTATAACTTTTTTAAAATTGTTATGTACAGTCCTGAATAAGTTGATATATTTTGACTAAGAAATTAGTTGTTTTCACTAATAAATTAGGAAATATGTTGGCAAATCTAATCAGTAATTTTTACTAATCTTAATTGGCCCACGTTTCGTTAATCGGAAATGTAATATTTCACCAGCAATTAGTAGAATTTCAACGATTTTGGTTTAGAGAGGCAGTAAAGTATCTTTTGCATAAAAAAAGCTACAAAATAAAATAAACTTTTCCGGACACTCATGTTCAGCTTTATTTAAGGCAAATCATTTTCACAAAGTTTGCTATATGATTGAAGTTTTCTATGGAATATTAGAATAATACATAACCGAAACAAACTTTGAAAATCGAAAAAATAAATCTGTTGAAAAATAGCGCATGAAGATCCTGATTGCGGATAATTAGTTTGGAGACTGTTAATCGCTTGTCATTTCAAGGTTTCAAAAAATACTCATGTTTCTCAGGTTTGTT
This sequence comes from Andricus curvator, assembly GCA_932195095.1. Lineage (NCBI taxonomy): Eukaryota > Metazoa > Arthropoda > Insecta > Hymenoptera > Cynipidae > Andricus > Andricus curvator. The sequence continues at coordinate 21,533 of CAKNYM010047149.1, read as the reverse complement.
CAAACAGTCAGAAGACAATTTTTTTAATTTGGAGACAGGTTACGTCACGTTTACGATTCCACAATACGACCTTCTTATAATTTCAATAGAGTTAAGAATGTAATGCCATCGCGTCGTTTTATTACATTTTTCTATCTTTCATGTTTTCTATTCTAATAGCCCTTCCTAATTATTATATGCATTCTTTAGTGAATTTATATGAATGTATCTAACAATTATGTGTTTTCCACTATTGAATCAGGAAATGACTCAACTAATAGAATTCGAATTTCCCAGCCATCTTTGGTGGCTCATTTTTAGAAAATCGAATGTGTGAAATTTTACGATCTGTTAGTCAAATTTTACCAACTTTCATTTGAAGAAACATCAAAACATCAAAACTTACCAAAAAATGTATTCTATCTTAACATTTTTCTGCATGACGACATGATGTCTGCCTAAGACATCCACTTAAGTGAATTAATTGCAGGACAAAAATTAAGATTATTGACCCTTATGCTAATTGAAAAATCTTTTACAAAAACGTTGCTAATTGGCAAGCACATGTAAAGTTGCGAATGTGGCTGTGAATAACATACTTTAGTATCAATTATTAGCCGACCATCCTAAGGTCGAATTTTTATTAAATATTGCATGATTTCAAGCGCAGTGCGTCTTTCGTTTAAGCAAAGTTCTTTCGTTTAGCAAAATTAAAAATTAAATTATCGAAAATCTGCTCAATCTTAGTTAAACATAAAGTCCCTGTAGTTAAATTCTGTCAGAGCCTCCCCAGTTATTTTTACATTCTCAACATAATGAGAAGGTTTTAGTTTTATGTAAAAACTGTTAACTTTTTGTTTGTTTGAAAGACTAACCGGATGAGGTTGCACTTTGGCACGTGTTTTTATGGACCAAAAAGAAAGGTCCAGTTCGTTAATCACCCATTTTGGATAAAAATTGAAAAAGTTAGAGCTTTTTCAAAACTTTTGAGACCATTTTTTTCAAGATTTGAAAATTCAATGTACGGCTATTCATAGTATTCGGAAACTTGAACAACTCATTCTCACGATTTTTTTCGTTAAAAAGAAAACTATCAGAGTAATAGCATCTTCAAAATCTAAAGAAAAGTGAACATTTAAAGCCAAACAAGGTACGACATAAAAAAAAGTCAAGAAAAGAAAAACATTGCTTTTAAAAGCCATACAAGATTATTATAACAACTTCTTCAATTTTTTTAAAGAAGTGAAAATTAACATTTTTAACGCACAACAAATAAAGACAAATGAAAAATTTCATTTTGCAGTCAAACTATGCTAGATACGAAAAAAGATGAATGGACAAAAATTGTGCAACGAAAAAAGGTCTACTTTGTTATTAATCACTTTTTGATAGGACGTCTAGTTTTTGTTTTAATAGTAAGAAGTAACATTAATAATAAAAATCAAATTTTTGGACAAACGATTCAAGCTGCGAGAAAAAATGAGCAGACAACAGCTGTATATCCAAAAAAGAACTACAAATTTATTATTAATTTTTTTTATAGGACGCGTATTGCTTCCTCATAGAGAAAAGATTCATAATGGTAACAACTCAAAACAAAAAAATGTATTTCATTTAATTGAACGTTACTCAATTTGAAAATTTCTAATACAATGTTCTAAGCAATTTTGCGGATGTACGTGAGTGGATATGTGCGTGAATGTGTATATGGATGTCACACTTTTTTGTGGATACGATAACAACAATATCTTAAAACTGGCCGAAGGGTTTCAAAAAATATTCAGTTTATTTTTTAAGCACTTTATAATATTTTAAAAGTCGGTTTATCATAGTAAAACTTTTTTCACTAACATAATTCAAAGTTGATGCAACAACATAAAATAGTCGGTGGTTCGAGATAAATCGATCAACCTAAATATTAATACATTTTATCAAAGAGTAAGGAAGTTATGGTTATTTATATTATATGATAGATCGATTTTTATAGTAAAAATCTTTTCATTTTCATGATTTAAAGTTGAAGCTACAAGATATGTTGATTCGAGAACAACAAGAAGTGATCTGGGCGGCCATGATTACACATGGTGTGCCTATTGCAGTCGTGGAATGGACGTGCCACATGTTGGCCAACAGGAATCTAACTACGACTAAGGCTGATGCCACTTTATGTGGAACCATTGACTCGGGTTGTTCGCAGGGAGGAGTTTTATCGCCCTTGCTGTGGTGCCTAGTAGTGGATGAATTGCTTCATCTACTCTCGAGTGAGGACCTGGAAAACAAGTGCAAGAAGCTAGTAGCGACTCTATGGCTCTACAGGAGAACCATAGGCAAAAGCTGGGGCTTGAAACCGGAGACACTTATGTGGATCTACACAGCGATCTTGCGACCCAGGCTAACCTATGCGGCGGTGGTCTGGTGGAGCAGGGTCGAGCTGTCCACTGTGAAGTCTCGACTGGAAAGGATCAGGAAAGGCTCAGGGGACTGATTCTGAGAGGCATAACTGGAGCCTCGAAGTCGACACCCACGATGGCACTGGGGGCACTAATAGGTTTAGAGCCCCTCCATCTTACCATCAAGGCCGTGGCTGCGAAGGCGGCCTGGAGGCTAAATTTGGTAAATGAAAGAAGGATCTCGACAGCATTGAAGATCCCAGCGACATCGCGAGGAGGCCGACCCTGAACATGCCCAAGGACAAAATGGACACTCGCCACCTCATCGACAAGAAGTATCGAGTTAGCCTATCAACGAAGGAGGAATGGGTTAACGGCGACGCATACCTGCCCAGTGGTGGAGACAACTGGTTTAAAGATGGCTCCAGGAACGAGGAGAATGCAGGAGCCAGCGTATATCGTAGAAGGCATGGAATGGGCTTCACAATCAAGATAGGGTCCTACGCCACAGTTCTACAATCTGAGATTATTGCCATACTCCAGTGCGCCTACAAGGCAAAAGATTATGACAATAAAAGGAACTTCCGTATCTGCTTAGACAGCAGGGCTGCCATATTGGCCTTGAATGGAACAACGACCACGTCGCTATTAGTATGGGAATGCTTTGAGGCACTCAATATGTTAGCGACGGATAACTGAGTCACTCCGCTATGGATCCCTGGACACAGCGGTATCAAGGGCAATGCAATATCGGATAGGCTAGCCAAGCTAGCAGCAAAAAGAAATTTTACTGGACCCGAGCCAGTTTTAGGTATTTCCAGCAGGTCAGTCACTGAAGAAATCAACAGTTGGCTGACTGAGGAACATCAGAAAGAGTGGGATTTGGTCTCTGGTTGTAGATAGGCCAAAACACTCTTGGGCTCAAAGTTTAACTCAAACCGAGCAAGGGAAATACTCAAGCTCGGGAGAAACGAAATCAAAGTCCTAACAGAAATGTTTATAGGACATGGGAACCTAAGATATCACAGACATAAGACAGGGCTTGCAGAAAGTCCTCTCTGTCGTCTGTGCGCAAAGGATAATGAGACATCTACTTATATCCTTTGTCACTGCCCTGCGGTTGCGGGGAAACGTCTAACACTCACAGGCAATTATTCCATCAGTGAGTCAGAGCTATCAGCCAACAGCGTGGCTGCGGTCCTCTTCCTATGGAGAGGGCTTTGGGCTCACGCTTAGGCTCACAAGGAGACGCAACGGGATTACCCAAGCGTTAGGGGCTGTGACGGTCTCAACCCAAAACTAATAATCCAGTTAGAAAAGCAACGAACGAAATCTCAATACAAAAAGAGGTAGGACGTCCCAAAAGTATCCTATCAGATAGAGGGACTCAGTCTACTAGTAAGAAATGGGAAGATGCGCCTAAAGAAAGAATCAATCGAATGATATTAAGCTCAGTGAGACATCCTCAAGGAAATATGGTGGAAAGGGTCAATAGAGATATAGCAAGATTCTTTAGAACGTTCCTTCCACCGGAAAAACATAATTCGTGATACTCCCACTTAAAAACAATGGAACTAATACTCAATGAATCTTATCATTTTCAATGAAGCAGTAAAATCCTCGATCAAAGCAGATGTATTTTCAACCATATAGTTACATTTTCAACCAAAAAGATGAATTCTTACCAAAAGACATTAATTTTCAAACCAAATACTTGAATTTTCTACTAAGAAGAAAGAACGAATTTTCCAAAAAATATATAAATTTTCAACCATACAGTTAAATGAATTGTACATACAGATCGAATTTCAACTGTTCATTTACATATAAAATTTGAAAAACAAGTTGAAGGACTAGAAAGATATAAGCAATTTCTGTGAAAGGGGACAAACACCACCTTCTTTATTTTTTGAAAATATTTCTTACAAATTTTTATTTATATAAAAAAGATATTCTATAAGTTTCATGCGGGCTAAACCAGTTTTTTGGCCAAGGGAATATTTTTCTTTATGAAAATTGAATTTTTTATTTTTCTCGGAAATCGCACAAGATATCATAAATGAGTACAGGAACTTTTTGTAGAACTTTTTTTAATGTGCTAATTATTTTTTTCAAATTTTTTTTGCATCTGTTGTTGTTTGCAAAAAAATGCGAAAATTCAATTTCATGAAAAAAAATTCTCCTGGCCACAAAAGTTATTTAGCCCGCATAAAACTCACAAAGTATTTTCCTTATAAAAGTACGAATCAAAGAAAAATTGAAAAAAAATATAAGTGTGGGTTTTTTGAGAAAATCAACTTCCAATATTTTCAGAAAAACCGTCGCCATTTTGCTAATTTTGAACATTTTCTCAATTTTCTCCCGGATTTCAGAAGAAGGCAATAAAATCTACCAGAATCTTAGATATGTCTATTAGGTCAAAAGTTATATAAATTTAGAGAAAAAGTTGGGATTTTTTTGAAAAACAAAGCAAAAAATTCAAACACGCATAACTTCGTAAACATTTTTTTTCACAAATCGCTAAAATACGTATTGCTTAATTTCCTCTGAAAAACAACATATTTTGTCCCGAAGTGATTCTGCGACTTCAAGTGTAAAACCTGCCTTGACTTTTTTTTGCAATTCTTGAAAAAAAAAAAAATAAAAAACAAAAAATTTATGGTAGGTGAACTATATTAGTGCCTATTATTCTAAAAAGTGGCTGGAAGGAAAAAGTTGGGGTTGTTGTGAAATTTTTTTTCCTTTTTTCAAGAATCTAATAAAACGTTAACAGTTTTTATGATTTCTTTAATTTATTGGGGGTTTTGAAAGAGTGCAAAAAAACTGAATAAACGAGAATATCTCATTAATATCTCATACATTGTAAAAATGGAACGGGTTTTAAAGTCAAGTTTGCAAAAAACTCATTGTTCCTTTAAAATTTGAAAATATTAGTGCGCTAGAAGTTTCCGATTGTTTTAACTTACGTCAATAGACTTTGCGACTGCAAATTTTCAAACTTTCCTTCCGGACTTACCAAGACAAATATTAATAAATTTTTTTTATAAGACAGAAGATGAACTTCAATTTCTTTACCAGATGAAATATAGTTTCACACATAATTCCTTAAAATTTGACGTAAAAAATCTAAATAATTCGTTATTTAGAAATTAGAAAAGATGAAAATGTTACGCTTTGCAAAAATATATTTTTTTTTCCTAATCATTTCGAAAACTAAGAAAATTTGAAAAAACTACTCAACTGGAAACGTTAAAACTTGCAATCAGTCATGTTCGGATCATTTTTCATTTGAATTCATCTGATATGAGTCTAAAAATAATTTTTTCCGAGATGAAATCACCTTGGGAACATAAAAATTTCGAGGGAAAATTCACTTTTCAAAGAGTGGTAACTTTTTCCTCGAACCTCCAAACAAGTCAGTGGACTTTCTGTAAAATAATAATTTTGTCAGAAAGAAATTGAGTAAAATAAAAATGATTTAAAATGATAATTCGATCAAATACAAATTATTATGTTGAAAAGTAATTCCAAATAACAAAAATGATGTTAAAGTAGTAACTTTGAAAAATAAAAATCATGACAAACGGTACTTCGGCAAAATAAAAGGTATATAAACTACGATTAGTAGCATTATTAGGTCACATGATTGTAGATTACGTAAAATAGATTTTATTTTAAATAGGAGTTAACGAATATCTGTGCGCCTCTTGATCTATAAATAAAAAGTAAGAGGATAATTTATTTAAATAAAAAATTTTGTTTAAATCAAAATTTTGAGGCAATGGTGGGGGTATACTGAGCAGATAAAAAAATGCAAGTCGGGCAATGACAGTAGACAGACAGAAAGACAGGCGCCCGCGCCATCGCAAAAACTTCATTTTTGGCTTGAGGGGGTCTTGAATCCTGGAGATTCGTTGAAAAACTAAGGTGTGAAATTTCGGACAATTCTAATGCTTACTCAATCATAAATGACAAGAATGTAAAAGGATACAATCCTTTCTTCATACTCTCTTCCCTATCTCGTGTTGGAATGCTAAAAATGTGAATGTTTTATCGAAAAACAAATTATTCTGTTCTGAGAAAATGAAAATCAGGGATCACCACTACCAATTTTTTGCTCAAAATCGAAAAGAAAAATATTTTTTTTATTGAATTGAAATAATTTTAAGGAATATATCAATGCTAAATTGCTGAAAGTAACTGAGTGATTAAATTGAAACTAAAAATTTTAAATTATTTATCTTTAAATTATTTCATAAAAAACGATATATCGAAAAAATTATTTTACCATCATATATTTAATTTTTAAAGAATTCCTTAAGCAAAAATACCATTTTCGATCAAAATGTTAGTTATCCAGTTATGTAATGCCACCCGTCATCTGTTAAAAATATTGTATATAACACTCAGAGAAATGTCCTTTTCTGCAAACAGGATGTTCCTTGAAGTACATAATTGGAAATTGCTCTTGTTCCGAATAATTCATGTCGTTTTTGAACCTCGAGAGGCGTTTTCGACGAGATCCTGTTCTGCATCAATCTCACGCACAAAGGATACAAGAGTATACGGTTTTAGGTGAGATGGACTTAGTGTCTAATCCTGATGAGCTACAAGCTACTCAGGGTTATTTTTTGCCGCACCACTGCGTCATGAAGGAAACAAGATCTACTAAAAAATGGAGACCGGTTTTCAATGCTTCTCAGCGAACTGATTTGGGTATTTCTCTGAATGAGCTACTGCACTCGGGGCCGAAACTTCAAACAGAACTTCCAGACGTCATACTTCGTTGGAGATCCTACCCGATCGTCTCCACAGCGGACATTGAGAAGATGTTCCGACGTATTTGGATCCATCCTGAAGACCGCACCTACCAGAAGATACTTTGAAGGTCAAATCCTGACGACGGACTCCAGACATACTGTCTGAACACCGTAACTTTCGGATTTGCTTCCTCTCCTTACTTGGCGATCCGCACTTTGCATCAACTGAGAGAGGACGAAGGAATCAACTTTCCTTTGACACGGATATTCTGAAGAACGAAATTTAAGTGGACGATGTACTTTCCGGAGCCTACGACATCGCTACATCCATAGAGAAACGCCGCCAAGTGACTCTGCTGCTCAAGGCGGGCGGTTTCATCTCGAACAAATGGTTGTCGAACTGAGAGGATGTTCGACAGGGAGTCCCGGAAAATTACCAGGAAAAGACATCGTCTTATGAATTTACTCAAGAACCAACTCACAGAGCTCTCGGAATTCTTTGATAACCTGTTTCGGACTATTTTAAGTTTCAGGTTCAACTTCCTGAGGAGTCTGGGACACCAACAAAAAGGAGCGTTTTCTCCGAGATAGCTCGTCTCTTTGATCCGCTTGGATGGCTTGCACCAGTCTCAGTTGAAGCCAAAATTTTTATGCAGAGTTTATGGAAACTTAAAATACATTGGGATAAGCCTTTGCCTACTGATCATATTGCTACGTGGGGGAAGTAGAGGAACGAGCTTTTTGAACTGTCATCGCTCAGCATCCCTCGTTGGTTGGGATGTTGTTCGGACGTGTCTGGCTGCGAACTCCACGGCTTTGGAGATGCGTCGGAGAAGGCTATCGGTGCGGTTGTCTATCTAAGGATCCTAACTCCTTCAGATCAGGTACGAGTCTCGCTCGTTATAGCCAAGACTAAGGTTTTTCGCCTTAAGGAGACATCTTTGCCTCGTTTAGAACTTTGTGCTGCTGTTCTGCTTGTTCGGCTGGTAGTTCATGTTCGATCGGTCTTGAATCTACCCACTACGATGCCGTGTCATCTATGGTCCGACTCGGCAAATACTCTCGATTGGCTCCAAAGCCATCCTCCACGATGGATGACATATATTTCGAATCGGGTCTCGGAAATACAGACTCTTTTGCCTAACGCTATCGGGCATCATGTTCCAGGGACTGATAATCCAGCTGATTGTGCGTCTCGAGGAATTTCTCCTTTACTTTTGGTGATCCATCCTCTCTGGTGGGCTGGCCCACTTTGGTTATCGCAACCACCCACTTTTTGGCCATCTTCTACGAGCTCGATAGATCTGAGCATCAACAGAGAGGAAAGGACCGTTGTCCATGCTGCAACGGTTGAACTTGATCCACCGTGGTCCCTGCTGGGTCGATACTCGACCTTTACGAAACTACTTCGCATTACTGCTCTCTGTCTACGATTCATCGACCGGTTGCAAAAGAAATCCATTGAGTTTCCTCCATGTAGGCTTAACCCAGACGTTTTGAAACGTGCTCGATGCCATCTGATTGGGTATGAACAACGCTGACACTTCTTCGAAGAGCTTAAGTGGCTGCGCAAACAACTCCCAGTTACTACAAAAAGTCCATTACTTCGTTTGCTGCCGTTTTTGGACTCTGACGGCTTATGTGCATTGAAATTTTCAAAAACCTGATACATTCAGTCATTTTTGAAAATGAAAAAAGAGCGATAATCGTGTTTTTGGCGGCAATTTCCAGATTTGAGCCACCAGGCAAAATAACGGCGGCAACCAGGTTTAACCTGGCGGGTGCATCCAACACTGTTACAAGAGCCAGAGTCCCAGCAAAACCAAGTCAATCTTTGACTAGCAAATGGGAGTTGATTTTTACTCTTCGGAAAATGGAACTACGAATTGGTCACGCGCTACGAACACAAACGAGTTAAATAGCCAACGCATTTTTGGCCGCAGCGCGTAAATTAATTCGCTTTTTCCACCGAGAAAAAATGAACTCAGTTTTGCTCCGACTCTTTTTTTATTCTTTTTCTGCCATCAGCCCCTCAATTGAGAAAAATTTTACAAAATTCTTTATCATTATATCGTCATACTGCATCTATAATTTTGAATTCTGTAATTTTCATACTGAATTTGAAATAATCAATATGTGTCCACGACAACCCTGAAATACCAATTTTCAAGAATATTGGGAAAAGTTTCGCATTGGTTTAAATTCGTTGGCAACGTGTCGCTTGTTTTTAATTGACACGTATAGAGCGTGTCTACTTCATGAACATTTAATATTTGCGACGACAGTAAACAGATTTTTCTTATAAGGAAGAAACACCATTTCATCGCCTAAATGTAGTAATCATATTTGTCAATACTAATGACGTGAGGGCTAGTATATATATATATATATAAGTACAGCCAGTTAAAGACCTTGTTAGCCCAAGTGCAAGAAATATCTCTCAAGTTAGTTCCGTTTTTTACAAAGATGGAAATTTTGACTCTTATCCTCCTGCTCTTCATGTTTGTAATATGTCTCAATTCTGTTCGTAAGTAGAATATAATATAAACTAACTCAATCATACATAAAAATATCTTACATCCATGTATCGACTATATTCAAAAATTCCCATTTCACTTTGAAACAGTTAAAACATATGTTAATTATCATTTTACGTATTTCGAAACATTTTTGGTTTGAGGTGTGGCAAAACTTTTAATTCTACTATTTTGAAACTGAATTAGGCCACCTTTTCAGATACGGAGAGGGAAACAACTAAATGCGAAGTAAAATTTTCGTAACATATGTTAGCCAGAAATTAAGTTTATCGGTACACGTGAAGGTTAATTGTGACATTTTTCAACCTATTTTGGCAAAAATTTCAGTTTATGCTATGTAATAAAGATTTTTTAAATAATTATCACACCTTGAGCTGAAATTTTTCTCAACATATGCTTGGACATTTTTCTTTAAAGCCCCACGTGGTTGCCAACATAAGTTCCAAAAATTCATCTTGACAATCTTTTTCTTCCGTCTCTGCATCTAAAACTTTTATTCTATTATATCAAGTTATTGCGTATTATGCTACTGCGCATACGTTCAGTAGAACTGTTATCAAAAGTTACAGTAAATTAATATAGATTTTCATAAATTGCAGTAAGTGAAAATACATTTTCGGAAATTTACCTAAATTTCCACGAATTTCATAAATTTTAACAAATTTTATTTATTTATAGATATGTATACAAATTTATGAAATTTGAGCAGAATATTGAGCATTCGTGAAAGTTATGGAAGATTATCAGTTTTGTGGAAAATACTTGCAATTTATAGTAATCATGGGCAATAGCGTTTCTTAATTCTCAAATAACAAAAATCGAACTTCTTATTTTCGCCACCTTACGTGTTCATGTGGTAAGGGTAGTTTCTGATGATTTTTTTGATAATTCGGGACATGTAGAAAGAACATTTTTGGCGTTTCATATTTTACAAATACCAGAAATCTAAGTATTCTTTTATATAAGCATACTTAAATGAGATGACCAATTATTCGCATGGGGGGGGGGGGGGTCAACCATTCTAGCGATCACCCTAATTCTAATTTTTACATTCTTAAGCAATATGACTTGTAAATATGTTATGCTGGTGGAGCTGATATAGTATATGTACACATTTCACAAGAATATCTTGTCACTGTTTCGATAAAGATGACAATCTTACACAATTGCATTCTTTCATTGAAAATCTACCTTGTCATGTTCCGCATTGCTGTAAAGTTTCGCTTAACTCAAATAAGGAAAAACATTATTAGCAAGGTTCTTTCTTCTTCAAATCTTTCCTATAGGGTTCCCAGATCCAAAAAGTAAAGATAATAATCTCCATCGCTCATTGTTTAATATTTATTTTTAATAAACTATGGGTAGTTGCCAAATAGTTTTGCAATTTGAACGATGACTTTTTTATGGCACTTTGAAAAACCATCTGAATTATATATTTTTATAATTTGAAACCCAAAATAGACAGAAAATACTAGAGATGATAATCATATTTGTAGTGTATACATAAGTTTTAATACCAAAATGATGCGTTTATCTGTCTTTTTACTTAATACAAGTTGATTGGAAAGAGATTTATTTTGTGAAGAATTAACTAACATAGTTCTAGAAAACGTTTTTTAATTAATTTCAACACCAACGTATCTTTAGGTTATCATAATTATAGTAAATTACTTCCGTTTTCAGCTTTTTCAGATTTTTCTTACTATTTTGTCAATAAAAATCTATGTTCCAAAGTGCACTGTCGTTGGAAGCTGTCAAATTTCCTGAATTTTTAACAGATTCTCGGGTCTATAAGCTATTGAAGTTTTTGGCATATTCGTTTCAGGCTCATTAACGTACAACATTTTGACTTTTGAAATGATACTTCATTTATCCGCAAATAAATTTACTTAGGACTGTACATAATAATTAGAAAAAGTCATAAAAATGGAAAACTTGAAAAATAAAAAAATATAATAAAACAACGAGACGGTGTGACATTGTTGACTCTATTGACAAACTAAGAACGTGAGATTATGAAAGTGTAAACGTGACGAAACCTGTCTCCAATTACATCCTTCTGATTGTTTGAACTTTGAAAGAAATACGAACTTTTTACAATCTTGAAATAATAACACAGCCACACAAAAAAAAATATTTTTCCGTGTCCGGAGGTCAGACCATCTTTACTATATGTTTTTGGGGTCGCCGAAGCTGAATTCGAGGTCAAAAAAAAAAGAAAAATGAAATTTCTACTAAAACAGAGAAGTTTTTAAATTAAGAGGACAAATTTAAAAAAAATTGAATAAACAACCAAAAAGGATTCTAGTTTGACTTTACAACATCAAGGCATGAGTGTTAAATCAATAGTAAATCTGCTAACAAGATACTGGAATTTTCAACCAAAAAGTTACATTTTTATTAAAAAAAGACGAAATTTCTACTAAAGCAGACAAGTTTTTAAATCAAAAAGACAAATTTAACAAAAATTTAATAATCATCCAAAAAAGATTTTGGTTTGACTTTTCAACCTCAAAATATGAAAACTCTATTTTAAATTTCTCTAATTCTTTCATCCAGAATTTTTCAATTTCTCTGCCCATCAATATTCGAAGACCAGAATCTTAAATTTGTAACATTTTCAACCTACAATTTCTCAGAAACGAAATATGAAAATTTCAAATCAAAATTGAAAATTTTTCATTTCATTCTGCTTCACAGTTATTTAAAGTTATGGAAATTCCCTGACTTTTACAAGCAAAATTTTTTCTGAAACCCTGACTTTTCTAAAAATTACGCACATAAATCAAGGAGCTATTTCCTAATTGAGTAGTGAAAAGCAAGTAATTGCTTCATGCAAATAAATAAAATTACATAGGGCTGTAAATAATACTTCAAAAAATGTTATAAAAATGGAAAACGTGAAAAACAGCCATATTATGAAATTGCAAGCCTGACATAGTGTGCCTCAATTTAAAAGCGTAGATTCTGATTACGCATATATTGTTTTTTTTTTCAAAATCCTGATCAGTTTTTGTTTGAACAATTTTTTATACAATTGCATTACTTATGACCAATTTTATGTATGAAAACATTCTTAGCATCTCCGAGCTAGAATGAAACTTGTTTGCCTCTTGCAGTCTTTTTTGTAGTATAAACCTTTTGCAATTCACAGCGTTACAAACAAATGATTTTTCAACAAAATGGACATATTTGCGAAGTTATACCAGATAATTTGTTGCTTAGAAAATTTAAAACTTACATGATCTACGACGGAGATTAGATCTCTTGAAAGCAAAAGGAAATCTTCCGATCGAATAAAAACTTCTCTCTGTGAATTGTTGTTAAAAAGTTGCTATTTTTACGAGGAAAAATCGTCGAAAAATTTCATTCATTTATAAAAAATCACCCAGGACAACCAGTGTCATAATTTTTCCTAAAACTGTTGCAAAATCAATACCTACTACTAATAACGTTGTTTATTCTTCATGGACTCTCTTTCCTCATTGACACAAGATGAAACTTTTTTTCTTTTGTTATATTTTCTAGCACGGCGAGCCATTATTTATCCAGAGGCTGTTAGGCAATATATTTTTTATAAAAGCACGTTTTCTTGAATTATTTTCATTTTTTATGAAAAAATAGAAAAATGTAGTAATTGGCTCACTTTTCGTCAATCGGGTTGAAAAACCACTGAATAATAAATTTCATGCAGATCGGACCATTATCGTCTCAAAAACGGCTTATATCAGCATTAAGTGCAAATATATTTTGTTTGAAAAATTTAATAAACATAAATTGTTATAATTAATTTCAAGAGGATTTATGAGTAAAAAGGATGGATGTGCAACATTTTTTAAAATCCAAATCCTACGGGTCGGTATTTTTTCAGATCGGGTCAGACCAGGTCGGGTTTCGGGTTCGCAACTTGGCCCGAAAACATTGCACGAAAACGGGATTACAGGCTTTAAAGTTCAACAAAAAATTTTTCTAAAATTTCTGGTAATTTATGGTAACTTTGGCGTGACATTTTATCTTTTTTGAGGCTGCTTAACTTAATGATTTTTGCATGGATTGAAATTTTCTAATGGTAAACTGAACCAACCTGAAGATACAAAAATTTTATTTTATGCAAAAATTATTAAGTGAACCGTTTTTCCCAAGTTAGAATTTTAAATATGCGTTAAGTATAGCGTTTTAAAAACGAAGCGGTACCGATTTTTCAAATAAAAGTGTGTACAGGTGGAAAAACGGTTTACATAATAATTTTTGCGTGAAATAAAATTTTGGAATATTCAGTTTAGATGAGTTTACCATTGAAAAATTTCTTTACACGCCAAAATTATTAAATTAAGCAGCTTTTTCCTCTGTATACACACTTCTATTTACAAAATGAGTACTGCTTACAAGGAAGGTACCGCCGGTGTACCTCGTCGATTTCGATGATCTTCATGTATGTTGTAGTCCACTAAAAAAGAAACAACATGTGTTTTTTTTATCGGCCAATTAGCGGTTTGAGGGGGTGAAACGCCCCACTCCCCCAATTATGGTAGTGTAAACGGGTGGTTCGATTGGTTCACATTTAAGAAGACAATATTATTCCATGAAAACAATTGGAAAAGTTTTGTCACAATGAGGGATAAAAAGCGTCATTTGCCCGACTTAAGTAATTAAGTAAAAAATTTGAAAGGGGTAAGCCACTACCTACATACGACAAAAATAATGAAAGTAAGGCAAACCTCAAGAGAAAAATCTGCACAAAATATATATTACCCAAGCGAACAAGAGTAAGTTGACGTGTTTATGTATTTTTTTCGAAAATCATATTGTAGGGGCTAACTAACCCTAAACACTCTTCATAATAAATATGCATATACGCAAACTGAAATTTCGATGAAACTGTATATATGGGGGTTTTGAGGTCGTTAAATCCAAATTTGATAACAGAATTTCAAAATTCAAAATGTCGGATCCAATACGTCTGATCCAAAGTTTTTAAAGTGATTCAATTTAGATAAAAGTCAGTATTGTAGGATACTGACTTTATCACTGAATCCTAATCTGGAATAGAAGTTTCAGAATTCCAAGTGGCGGATCAACAATTTCAAAAGTGAGTTATTCTGAAGTTTGTATCATCCACATTTATTTGGAGATTTGACAACTTATTTTACCATCATCGTTAGAACAGAAAGTTAATTTCTCATAAACTGCAAATTGGCTGATACAATAATTTTTTATGTATGGAAATTTTTGCTGTAGTTTTAAATACATGTCATTAATGAGCATTACAGTGCACAATTTTTGTTACGATTCAAACTTGCAATAATAGTGATAATCATCGAAAAAGTGTTTTAAACATATAGAATTTTTACACCATGAACATCGAATGACAGCAACATTTTTGCAGCCTTCAATTTCACAATGTGTTTTACAAGACTCTCCGAAACTGAAAACAACTAGATTTTTGGATGGTTCTGGTTTGTCCTCAATGTGCCCACCTTTTTACCAAGTGTATTTGAATTTTTTTTCCATAGAGTTATCGTCAGGAATCACGATCTAAATCTACATTTTTTCAAATACTTTTGGTACAAAAGTGGGTACCTTGATGACAAACCAGAACCATTCGAAAATCCAGTTGTTTTTGGTTTCGGAGTGTCTTTTTAAACATATTGTGAGATTCAAGGCCACACAAATTTGGCTGTCCTTCGATGTTCATGTTGTAAAATATCGTTATGTTTAAAACACATTTTCGATGATTATCATTATTGTTCGAAGTTTGAAGAGTAACGAAAATTGTGTACAGTACTGCCCATTATTGAGACATGTATTCAAAACTACAGCAAAAATCTACATAAACGATTGTGGATGATTCAGATTTCAGAATGGATCACTTCTAAAATTGTTGATCCCCCGTTTTGAATTTTGCAAGTTTTATTGCAGAATAGGATTCAGCGACCCCGAAAACTATTGGATACTGACTTTTATAAAAATCCAATCAATTAAAAAACTTTTGATCAAACATATTGGATCCGCCATTTTGCCATTTTGAATCTGCAATAAAAAATATAGTTTCCCATTTGAAAATCTTAAGTCACCCCCTCCCGCCACAGGAAGTGAAAATTATCTTCTCCATCATTTATCTAAGAAACATAGAACGACGTTTCTTATATAACATAATTTTTATAGGGAATATAACATATTTGTAGATATGGAACATAACCTATAAACTTACCGATACGAGGTTCACATTTCAGGGTCATATAAAATTTACACAATGTTATACGTAATATATTACGTATATCATTATAATGAACGGGAGCGGGTGCTAATCTGAAAAATTGCACCCGCTCTCAGCGAAATCGCGGTAAAATTTCAGCTGTAACCACGTTTCACGACCGTGAGATAGGTGGTTACAGTCTGCGACGAACTCAATACGATGATCCGGCAAAAGTCTCGTGCACCCTGAGGACACGGAGCAACCCAAGGACGACCGCCTTCGGCATTTTCCTCGCAAGTGTCTCAGCATTTTGCTGACACGCAGAAATGCTTTTCAGGCTATTACTCAGTGAAACCTTGGCACCTCCAAGAGCGCCGATAATCAAGACGATTAGCTTAACAAAATATTCCCGGTATAACCGTCGCAACTCCCTTATAAGGTCTCTATACCTCTCTTTCTTTTCTTTCTCCTTGGCTGTGACGTTTCTGTCAGCTGGTGCCGAAAATTCGATAACGAACATAGTTCGTTTCTCGAAGTCAAGGAGAACAATGTCAGGCCTCGAGTGCGCAACAGAAACAATTGTCGAGAATATGAAGTTCCAGTATATGCGGCACTTCTCATTTTCGACAATTGACTCTATTTCCCTAGGAGCGTTTAGCGGAAAAGTATTTGGGCTAATGCCATAAGAGTGACAGAGATGGTAATAAATCACTCTTAGTGCCGCATTGTGCCTTTGGATGTAGGTGGTTCCCGAATGTGTTAGACAACTAGATAGTATGTGTCCTAGATGCTCGGGGTGTGCATGACACGCCCTGCAGCTATCATCGGTAATGTCTTGGCTTAAAATGTGGCGACGGTATGCTAGAGTGGAAATGACACCGTCTTGGCATGCCAAAATGAAGCCCTCCGTGCCCGACTTCAATCCGGGTGATCTAAGGAAAGCAAACGCTAGCTCATACGACATCGACTAATCTTCCACATTTCTGTGGAAGATGCCGTGCATCCTCTTGTCGAGGAGCTGTTCGTGGAAGTTTTTCTCCTGTGCTTTCTTAATCCGGGCCTTCAGGAGTGAGTATTCAAAAAAGATGAGATTTGATGCATTTTGCTCACCCCTAATATTGAAGTCAAGGCCGAGTGTTTCAGCAGCCTCCTCCGCTGCTTTGTACAGAAACGCCCCTTTGCCCACTTCTTCGTGTTTCCTGACCATTTTAAGAAGAGGGTCTTGTCCATTTGCGACCATATGTGCTGTACTCAGAATAATCCTGTTGTGAAGACATTCAAGATTCAGTATTCCGCGACCACCTTGACGGCGTGAGATGTAGAGTCGTGGAACAGAAGACTTAAGGTGCATACTTTTGCTCACGTGCATAACCTTTCGGGACCCGATATCGAGGGATCTGAGCTCGTCCTTCGTTCATGGAACTACTCAAAATGAATAGAGTACTACGGGGACGGCAAGCATGTTCGTTGTAGATACTTTGTTCATCGCCGACAGTTCGGAAGACCATATCCGTCGGATGAGACGTTTGTACCTGCATCGGAGAGTATTCTTTATAGATGTCACGTCCTGAATGCGGCTCTGTGGCATGCCCAGGTATGTATAGGTCTCTCCAGCGCAAAGGTGTCTTATAGCGCTTCTGTCAATGAGCTCAGGATCTACGGGGATGCCATTAAGTTTTCCTTTCTTCAAATTAACCTTGGCGCATTTGTCTAACCCGAACTTCATTCCAATCTCTTGAGTGTACTCTTTGACAATTTTAAGAGCTAGATGTAGTTTCTCTTGATTCTTAGCATAGATCTTAAGATCATCCATGTAAAATACATGAGTGACCTTATGCTTTCGGTTCCCAGGTTTGCTGCAGAGAAATCCTTCGGAATAGCGAAGTGCGAGAGATAGTGGCAATAATGTGAGGCAAAAGAGGAGAGGGCTCATGGTGTCGCCCTGAAACACACCTCTCTGAAAGGTGATACTGTTAGTGATCACACGATGTTTTCCAGATGAGATAGTAAATCTGGTTTTCCAAAGCGGCATTAATGTCTCTATGCAACTCACGATGTGTGGATGAACCTTTAGGCTTTCCAACAGACAGATAATAAGTCTATGGGAGGTTGAATCGAAAGCTTTCCGGTAATCAATCCAGGCCATCGATAGCAATCTCTCATAGGATGCTGCGTCTTTAAAGACACATCTATCGATGAGCAAGTTCTCCCGACATCCTGCTACGCCTTTCTTTGACCTGCGTTGTTGCACACATGTCCAATTGTCCGAACAATCCTATCATTTAGGATATCTGTGAAGATCTTATACAGTTTGTTCAGACAAGTTATTGGCCTGTAATTCTTAGGGTCAGCTAAGTTGTCCGTCTTCCGCAGGACCACAGTGCGCCCTTCCACCAACCACCCCGGAATAGGCTCTTCCGACTTTAGATATGACGTAAAAATTCGGGCCAGATGCTGGTAGGTTGAAGAAAACTTCTTCCACCAGAAGGTATTGATACCATCTGGTCCCGGAGTGGAATAGTTCTTCATGCCTCATAATACGTTTTTCACCTCGTCGGAGGTGATAGGTGGGCATTCCTCCTTAGCTGTTATGAGGTCATTGCACAGCTCCTTAAAGCTATTCATGTTCTTTGAGCCTTCTTCAAGTGGATGTTCGACTTCGTGGACTTCTCTCCAAAATGCTTTGACCTCCTCTGGTTTGGGCAGATGGTCGACAGTAACTGGAGGGTCCTGGAAGAGTCGAGATGGGTCAGACAAAAATTGTTGAATTTCTCTGACCCACCTTTCTCTCCGCTTTAGAATTCTCCTAGCGTTAGATAGTACTCGTATTCTGTCAACAATATGCTGCCTGATGGTCAGCAGCTTTGACTTGTTGATCATGTGATGATGGATCGGCAGATCGTGCGCGAACTGTCAAACCTTGGCAGTGAAATTCCTGCCAGATGTTATCTCCCATTGATAGTCCAGAGGTCGAGTTCTTCGGAAAAATCTCCACGAAGCTCATCATCCAGTTCAGTCAGATCTTTAGGCTTGGGAGAAACCTGAATGTTGATGTTTCTCCGTGTCGCCTCTCTTTCTCTGTTGCCGGCTTGTTCTGGCTGCGGTTGTGTAGACGCTCCGCTTATACATATAACCCCTTTCCGGGAGGTCCTCGGCACGGTTTCGCAGACGTTTTTGCGAAAAATGCGAGAACTCTGGGTGTTTCTCGCACCACAGAGCATGCAGTCGCGCCATGTAACCTTTTCGTTCAGGGGTCATACTGGTATCATAGCACTCAAGCAGGTCCTCCCTGAGTCGATCCCTCCACTCAAAAGTAATGAGATTCTGGCGGTCAATCGCATTGACTCCGTCTTGATTGGCTCCCCCAACTCTAGGGTAGTCGGCATTGTTGTCCGACCCATTGTCGGAAGCCCTGCGCGTTCGATTGTTTTGAACCGCACTTCCTACAACTATGTTTGGTGTTGTCATAGTTGTTCCCACGAGCAGCTAGGGAAAAGGGTTCGTCCATCCTTGTTGAGCCCCGCGTGCAAGGATAAGGCTGATACTCTGAGAGGTTGCCCGGTATCCCAGAGTCACTGTTTGAGACACCTCACCCAGGTGCCATTCAGCTTTCGGCACGGTTGTTACGCCTTCGCTTAGGATTTATTCCTTCGGGACATGTTCGAAATAAGCGAATTTCCGGAATCTTTAAATTTGAGACTTTCATGCTAATTTGCCGGTAACTATTGATAACTTCCCTTCTACGAAAAAATGATTGGATCTGATTGCGAACGGTTGAAAAAGAATTTCAATCGTTCCCAATTGTGTTTCATAATCGGGTCGCACCGATTTTGAACGATTGAGGCCGGCTATCGTTGCCTTTCGTTCTCAATCGGGACTCGAAATGAAGTAAGTCTGCCATTATGTTGATGGCAGCACAATGATCTCGCGGGAATTATTTGAAGACGGTTTTTAACTTTTTTTCAAATTACATCCCTGTAAAAGATAACTTTTAAAAATATGTTAAATCGTTAAATAATTCCCTCGTGATCAAGGGGCAATCACCAAAATATTTCCAAATAACTTACTTTTTTTTTTAAATGTTGATACCTAAGTATAATAATTAAACAGGTTTTTAGAAGTTATTTTTAAAATAAATTTACTATATTATTTCATTTTGATTTCGAAATTTAGGTTGCAAATGAACCCTTATGTGTGTGACAAAAAAACACCTTCATCGGTGTAATTGAGTACCCGGGTATCCACCTTACTTTAAAAAAAATTTTAATCTGTAAGAGGAGAGCAAACGTGCGAGGCATCCAGGATTCATTGTAGCTGCTTGGCAAATAGTTCCGTAGCATAGAATACCCCAAGCTATATTTCCCACCCCGTAATAATAATAATCAAAAACCCCCTAAAACCACCCGAGTTAACAAACGATGCCCGATGAGCGTCGACCGTGCGCCTCCTATAAATCATCGTATGGTCGGTAAATGTGTAGGAGACCGAAGTGCCTGCACAACGGCTTAAATATGGCTGACACGTGGCCGGCATGTTAAGTGCCGGACTATCAGATGAGCGTAATAGCCACCAATAGCGGACACATTCAGCTACTCAGGTGCCGCACAGCGGTCCTGTCAATCGGACCGCGTACCGGCACATACACCAGCCACAGGCGGACATTTTGTTATCTGGGACCACTACTACCTTTACCTTTACAAATCCAAAGAAAAACCCCTAACAAATCTAATTAATTATAGTGGTTTGATTGAGGTACGTGTAGACATTAGTACATGTTTACACGTACATCAATTGTATGATTATTGTTTATGTTTTTCCAGGGGAAATTTGCAATTATTTATATTTAAATTGTTTCTCGTAATTTTCAATGATACAGTATGATACAGTATCACATGATATGATACAATATGATGCAATATGATACAACATAATACAATGTGATGTAACGCGATACATTACAAAACAATATACACGAAAAAAATGTATCCGTAAAAAAGTCACGAACTAGTAGCTAGGTCTCGGATATGAGAAAAATTCATCGGATATTTATGTATTTTCGTAAATAACCTGCAAACTTTGAGAAAGATTGACGAACTCGATGTGAAAATTCTAAAACGGTTCATCACTTCTTTTTGACGTGAATAATTACAAAAATATTACGAGTGATTGGGAAAAGATTCTCAGAGCACTCACGAGCTTGCCCGACAAATCTGGGAACTAGAAACTAAGTTCGCCTGTACGTGGCCCACACATGCACTCTCCCAAACGCGCGGTGCGTGTGTGCGCTCGTATGTGTGCCTTGAGCTCGTCGGATGAGTGGCTAGAAATTGTACAATACCCACTTTGTTTGGCCTCGATGGCTGCGCGTGTTTACGCACTCCTGGTTTATGTTTAGAAACTGGTGAGTCAGCAGTCTTTGAGGGTTCGAATCTTCTGAGTTGCGAATTTAATAAATTAATATAAAATTAAATCGCATAAATAAAATTTTTCCTCTTTATATTTCAGTCTGAAATTTTCAGGAACTGTTCGTAGGAAATTCGAACTGTTCGTAAGAAACTTCGAAATTTATCCATATATTTCTCATAGAAATATGGATGTAATGTTTCATTTTTTTATCTCGTATCCGAGACCTAGCTACAAGTTCGTGACTTCTTCACGGATAATTTTTTTT
>CAKNYM010047148.1:0-27507 GCA_932195095.1 Andricus curvator | reverse complement strand
TAACATTCACGCAACAGTTATGCAACTATTACGTCACTGTTACGTAAAAGCCATGTCACAATTATGTAACTGTTACGTCGCAGTTATGTAACAAGTATGTAGTCTGTACGACGCGGTCATGTAACAATTATGTCACCATTGTGCAACAGTAACGTAACAAGTTTGTTACAGTCAGGTTACTGTCACGTAACAAGTATGTAACCAGTACGTACCGGTCATGCAACAATCATGTAACTGTTCTGCAAAAATAACGCAACAAGTTACAGTGATGTTACAATTACGTAAAAATTACGTAACAGTTATGTAACAGTCACGTAACAGTTATGTAACAGTTATGTAACAATTATGTAACATCTATGTAACCGTTATGTAACAGTTATGTAACATTTATGTGACAGCTATAAAAATCCAATCTGAATCCAATTTTGACATTTTTCAGACGTTTGTGGTCGTCAGTAAGGGGAAGGACATATTCAGGTTCTCCGCGACCGACGCGTTGTGGATCCTCGATCCATTTAATCCAATACGACGTGTGGCCATCTACATCTTGGTCCACCCACTCTTTTCTCTATTCATCATCACCACAATTTTGGTTAACTGCATACTCATGATCATGCCCACAACGCCCACCATCGAATCCACCGAGTGAGTAACCGAATTTCTTTTCAAATTTACCAACTAATTAAATTTAAAAAAGTAAAATTCTTTTCAAGGCCATGTACCACTCAACCGATTCCTACCTTACCGACATTTTTTCGCAATAACTCACGCCCACACGAAATGGGTTATCGACTTAAAAATTTAGGAAATTCAACCAAAGGCTCTGAGGAACGTTTTTATGGTCGCACATTTTTATGATTACAAGAAAAAAATTTAAAAATTGTTTTTATAAAAATGTAGGACCATACAAAAGTTCCTTAATGATTTTAAGTTATTTTCCCAAACTGTCGTCTCGATATCTCATTTCGTGTGGACGTGAGTTAATGCGAAAAAATGTCGGTAAGGAAGGAAGCGGATAAATGACACATGGCCTTAAGGTCATGTAATACTTAACCGATTCCTACCTTCCCGACATTTTTTCGCAATAACTCACCCTGACACGAAATGGGTTATCGACTTAAAAATTTAGGAAATTCAACCAAAGGCTCTGAGGAACGTTTTTATGGTCGTACATTTTATGATTACAAGAAAAAAGTTGTTTTTATGAAAATGTAGGACCATACAAAAGTTCCTTAATTTTTTAAACTTATTTTCCGAAATTCCCGTCTCGATATCTCATTTTGTGTGGACGTGAGTTAATACGAAAAAATGTCGGTAAGGAAGGAAGCGGATAAATGACACATGGCCTTAAGGTCATGTAATACTTAACCGATTCCTACCTTGCCGACATTTTCTTCGCAAGAACTCGCGTCACCTTGAATTGGGATATCAAGTTGAAAAATTGGGAAATTAATTAAAAGTTTCTAAAGAACATTTTTATGGTCCTAAATTTCTGAAAAATTTCTGAAAATTTAATTTTTTTCTGTAGTTTCAGAAATCATTTCCCAAATTTCCAACTTAATATCCCAATTCGTGTGGATGTAAGATGTCCTTTTAATTTTTCGGGGTTCTTTTAAATCTTTCTTTATTATTATAGAATCTTTCGAATTTATTTGAATTATATTGAAATCATTTTTTTAAAAATTAAAATGCAACCTAATAATTTGAATTCTTTTGAATTCTTTCAATCGTTTTTAATTCTCTTTGACTCTTTTGAATTCTTCTGATTTTTTTACTCTATTGAATTCTCCTTCTTTCTTTTCAATTCTTTGAAATTCTTTTGAATCCTTCTTAATCCTTCCCAAATCTTTTGAATTATTTCAAAACTTTTTTTTTTCATGCATTCTTCTCAATTCTTGTCAAATCTTTTGAATTCTTCGACATTCCTCTCAATTATTTTCAACTCTTCTGAATCCTTCTTAAATCTCTTGAATTTTTCTAAAATATTTTGAATTTTTTGAAATTCTTCCCGATTTCATATGATATCTTTCAAATTATGTTGATATCTTTTAATTTTTTTCTGATGAATTCTTCTTAATTCTTGTCAAATCTTTGCAATTCTTTATATTCTTCGCCATTCTTCTCGGTTCTGTTGAATTCTTCGGAATTCCTATGAATCCCTCTTAGTTCTTCACAATTCTCTTAAATTTTTTCAAATTATTTTAAATTCTTTCATTTTTTTTTATTTTGATGAATTTTTCTCAAATCTTTGCAATTCTTTAAAATTCTTTGAAATATTTCTCAATTATTTTCAATTCTTTGGAATTATTTTAGATCCTTCTCAATTCGTTCCGCTTTTATACATTTTTGAATTGTTTCTCATTCTTTTTCACTCTTCTGAAATCTTCTGAATTCTATTTCAAGTCCTTAAAATTCTTCTTAACTCCTTTTCATTCTTCGGAGATCTTTAAATCCGTCTTAATTCTTCCCGATTCTTTCGAATTCTTTCAAATTATTTTAAATTCTTTAATTATTTTCATTTTGATGAATTGTTCTCAATTCTTGTCAAATCTTTGCAATTCTTTTAAATTCTTCTACATTCTTCTCAATTATTTTCAACTCTTCTGAATTCTTTTTCAATCTTTTGATTTTTTCTCAAATATTTTGAATTTTTTGAAACTCTTTTAAATTTTTCTCAATTCTTCCCGATTCTTTTGAATTCTTTCAAATTATTATAAAATCTTTCAATTTTCTTTTAATGAATTCTTCTTCATTCTTGTCAAATCTTTGCAATTCTTTATATTCTTCGCCATTCTTTTCAGTTCTTTTGAATTCTTCGGAATTTCTATGAATCCCTCTCAGTTCTTCCCATTCTCTTAAATTTGTTCAAATTATTTCAAAGTCTTTAATTTTGATGAATTCTTCTCAATTATTGTCAAATTTTTGCAATTCTTAAAAATTCTTCGACACATTTCTCAATCATTTTCAATTCTTTGGAATTATTTTAAATCCTTCTGAATTCTTCCCGCTTTTATACATTTTTGAATTGTTTCTGATTCTTTTTAACTCTTTTGAAATCTTCTGAATTCATTTTCAAGTCCTTAAAATTCTTCTTAACTCCTTTTAATTCTTTGGAGATCCTTAAATCCGTCCTAATTCTTCCCGATATTTTTGAATTCTTTCAAATTATTTTAAAGTCTTTACTTCTTTTAATTTTGATGAATTGTTCTTAATTCTCGTCAAATCTATGCAAATCTTTCAAATACTTTGACATTCTTCTCAACTCTTCTCAATTCCTTGGAATTATTTTGAATCCTTCTAAACTCTTTCCAGTTCTTTTGAATTCTTTGAACTGTTTTTAGTTCTTTTTAACTCTCCTGAATTCTTTGAAATTCTTTTCAAGTCTTATGAACTTTTCTCAATTATTTTTAATTCTTTGGAATTTGTTTGAATCCTTCTCAATTCTTCCCGATTCTTTTGAATTTTATCAAATTATTTTTAAATCTTTAATTTTTTGTTTAAATTCTGATGAATTCTTGTCATTGCTTTACAAATTTGTGTAAATCTTGTAAATGAATGAATGAATGAATAAATGAATAAATGATTTTTTTTTTCAGTTTTTGTAACATCTTTGAAATTCTTTTAAATCCTTTTCAATTCCTTCCAATTCTTTTGAAGATAGGCATCGGATAAGTATTACATGGCCTTAATGATCTTTGAAATTTAAAGAGAAGTTCTACCCTAA
The DNA here is from genome assembly GCA_932195095.1 of Andricus curvator. Taxonomy (NCBI): domain Eukaryota; kingdom Metazoa; phylum Arthropoda; class Insecta; order Hymenoptera; family Cynipidae; genus Andricus; species Andricus curvator. The sequence continues at coordinate 23,783 of CAKNYM010047148.1, read as the reverse complement.
GAATAAAAAAAATTACTAGCAAAAAGAAAAAGTCTGCGAAATTTGATTTTTAATTCAGTATTAATTTTAATTAACGTTGATGTATTAAAGAATTGGAAAAAAGTTAATTTTTGTGATGAAATATTTTTATTTTTTGAGCAGTTAATAGTGATTTATAAAATGAAAATAATCTTAAGGTTAACAAATTATTATTATAAGAATGTTTAATAATACTAACATATTTTATTGCACTCAAAAACACTAAGGTAGAAATCATTGACAGAGAAAACTTGCACCCTAAAAATTATAAAGTAGGATGCAATTTTATTATTATAATTTTCAGTAGTAATTTTTATCATACAAGATTGTAATCCGAGTTAAAAAAGCTTGTTAATTTTAGTTTTCACAATATTTTTCTATTTTATCAAGAATTTTGGATTTATACCTCCCAGAAACTAAAAATTTTCAATTTATCTGAAAGGTGTCGTAAAACTGAATTTTGAAAGTTCTGGAGACGAATAAAAGAAAATAACGTGGAAAATTTAGATTTCCCAGAAGAGCACCTAAAGGGGAAAATTTATGTGAATCAATATATTTTTTTTTCTTTTATTCTTTTTGCAATCATTTTCTGGATTCTTTTTGAAAAATTTATTTTGTAATTTCTTTATTTTATTTTTTATATTTTATTTTAGTAGTCAATTATTTACGGCTTTTTTCATTATTTATTTTCATTAAATTTTGAATAATTCCTTAATTTTAGTTTAAACTGGTTCTCAATTTAATCCTCAATTTCTGATTTTCAATTGCTTTTTTTTTTGCAAATTGTATTTGAAAAGGTGTTTGACTAAAATAGCAGGCTTTCAACTCGATTAGCAAATTACGTTTCAGGTCTTACAGCTATTAGCATACACGAAAAGTATAATAGAATAATTTTGTGTACTTTTAGAACCCTGTGATAATTTCTGTGTGATTAGATAATAAATAATTATATAGTCACATTTTAATATTTATAGACAATAAAATTATTAATTTCGATTCGATCTAGATTAGATGTAGCTTATTAGAAAAGATAGTCTACGTGAGATTAGAAAAGCTTTTTAATATTTCAAAATTGATCTAAAGTTATTTAAAAATTGATTATTAATTAAGTTTAAATTAAATTAAATTAAAATTTTTTTTAATTTATAATTTTGTCGCTTCTCATTTTTTTAGTTTCAATAATTTTATAATATTCTGAATCGAAAATATTCACGTAGATTGTCTGTTAGTTTTTTTATTATGTATTATAATTAGTCTAATGCCCTAAATTAGATCAAAAATGGAAATAGGGTTACACAGAATGTTGCTAATTTTCATATTGAATAATTAAAAATATTCTTAATAATTTAATATTATAATAGTCTTGTCAGTATTATAGTAATCATTTAAAAATATAATTATAAAATTTTATTTCATACGATATTTACAATAATTGAACTAATTGTAAAGTCTGCTTAAAAATAATTCAATTATTTACATTATTTTTTATATTTAGCATATTTATAATATTTGATGCATATTTATAGTTTGATTTATTATTAAATTAAATTTTTGTAATTATATTTTAATTAAGAGAGGAGTTATCCACTGATGAATTTAGGTGTACGCTTGAATTATTTTGAATTCTTTTCTAACATTCTCAATTTTTTCCAATCCTTTTGAATTATTTCGAATTATTTGGAAGTTTTTTTTTATTTTTGGTATCGGATGCAACCTAATCATTTGAATTCTTTTTAATTCATTGAACTGTATTTAATTCTTTTGAATTGTTTTTAATTCTGTTGCATTCCTTTGAATTTTTAAAAATTTTTTTCAATTATTTTGAATTCTTTTGAACCCTTTTCAATTCTTTTAATTTCTTTCGAATTCTTAAATTTTTTGTAATCCTTCTAAATTATTTCCGATTTTTAAAAATTATTTTGAAGTCCTCTTAATTTTTTTTTAATTTAGATGCATCCCAATCATTGAAATTCTTTAAATTGTGGTAAATGCTTTTAAAATATTATGAATTCTTTTGAATTCTTCTCAATTTTTTTTTAATTCTTTGGAATTCTTTTAAATCCCTTAAAAGTCCGTTAAATGCTTTTACATTATTACCGATTGTTTTTAATTATTTCAAATTATTTTCAAGTCGTTTTATTTTTTTATTTGGATGCATCCTAATTTTTTTAATTCAATGAACTGTGTTGAATGCTTTTAAATTATTTTGAATCCTTTTTAATTATTTTTTTTTTAAATTTGGATGCATCCTAGTCGTTTAAAGTATTTGAAATGTGTTAAATGCTCTTAAATTATTGTAAATTCTCTTTAGTTCTCTTCAATTCTTTGGCATTATTTTGAATCCTTCTCAATTATTACTGCATTTTTTAAATTCTTTCGTATTATTTCAAAGTATTTTTTTGTAAATGTAAATACATTTTAATCATTTAAGTTATTTTGAATTCTTAGAATTATCTTCAATTCTTTTCAAATTCTTTTGAATCTTTCTCAATTATTTCTGATTCTTTTTGAATTTTTTCGAATTCTTTGAATTATTTGCAATTATTTTGAAGTCTTCCGAATTTTTGTAAATTATCTGGAATTATTTTTTAATCTTTTGAATTCTTCGCAATTCTTATAAATTCTTTGGAATTCTTTTGAATCATTCTCAATTATTGACGAAGCTTTTGAATTTTTTAAAAATCATTTTGAAGTATTTTTATTGTTTTAAATTTGTATGCAACCTAATCATTTGAATTGTTTTAAGGTCTTTAAATTGTTTTTAATTTTCTCAACTCTTCTGAATGCCTTGTAAGTCTTTTGAATTTTTTGGAATCCTTTTGAATCCTTCTCCATTTTTGTATATCTCTGCCAATCTTTTGATTTCTTTGACCCTTTTTGTCAACTTTTTTCGACTCTTTTGATTGTTTGAAATTTGTTTGAAGTCTTTTTATTTATTTATTTTTCAATTTATATGCGTTTTGGAATTTTTTGAATTCTTTAAATTGTTTTTTTAATACTAGCTTGAATTCTTTTGAAGTCTTTTCAATTATTTTGAATCCTTCTTAATTCTATCAGATTCTTTTAAATGCTTCAAATTATATGTAAGTGTTTGAAATTTTTTTTATTTGTATGCATCCTATCATTTGACTTCTCAGAATTGTTTTTAATTCTTTTGAATTCTTGGTAGTTTTTTTAATTCTCTGAAATTATTTTTAATTCTTTGGAACTATATTAAATTTTGAGAAATTCTAATTCTTTAAATTGTTATCATTTCTTTTAATTTATTTTGAATTCTTTTGCATTATTTTTAATTCTTTTTAATTATTTATAATTCTTTTCAATAATTTCTGATTCTTTTCAATTCATTCGAATTATTTTGAAGTTTTTAAATTTATTTAATTTGGATGCATCCTGATCATTTGAATTCTTTAAATTATTTTCAATTCTTTGTACACTTATAAATTCTTAGGAATTATTTTGAATTTTGCATGCCTTTGAATTCTTCTGAATTCTTTCCAATGATTTAAAATCCTTTCTAATTCTTTTCTATTCTTTTAAGTTCTTCAAATTATTTGTAAGAGTTTGAAATTTCACGATTTGAATGCATCTTATCATTTGAATTCTTGAATTGTTTTTAATTCTTTCAATTTTTTTAAATTCTTCTGAATTCTTTTTAATTCTTCGTAGTCTTTTTCATTCTCTGAAATTATTTTTAATTCTTTGGAATTATATTAAATTTGGAGAAATTCTAATCCTTTAAATTGTTATTATTTCTTTTAATTTATTTTGAATTCTTTTGCATTCCTTTGAATTCTTTTTAATTATTTATAATTATTTTCAATTCTTTGTATTCTTATAAATTCTTAGGAATTATTTTCAATTTTTCATGCCTTTGAATTCTTCTGAATTCTTTTCGATCATTTTAAATCCTTCTTAATTATTTTCTATTCCTTTTAATTCTTCAAATTATTTATAAGAGTTTGAAATTTTATGATTTGAATGCGTCTTATCATTTGAGTTCTTTGAATTGTTTTTGATTCTTTCAATTTTTTTTTAATTCTTCTGAATTCTTTTGAATTATTTACGAGTTTGTTTAATTATTTCGCAATACTTCCAAGGGTCTCAATTTTGTTCAATTTGGATGCATTCTGATCATTCTATTCTTTAAATCGTTATCAATTATTTTAATTTGCGTTTAATTCTTTTTAATTCTTTGAAATTATTTTGAATTATTCCTAATTCTTTTTAATTACTTATGTTTCTTTTGAATTTTTTTGAAGTTTTAAGATTTTTTTAATATGTATGCATTCTGATATTTCGAATTCTTTAAATTGTATTCAATTCCTTGTACTCTTATAAATTCTTATGAATCCTTTTGAATTTTTCATTTCTTTTGAATTCTTCTCAATTCTTTTCAATTCCTTAAAATTCTTTGGATTCCTTGTCAATTATTTCCAATTCTTTTTAATTCTTCCGAATTATTTGAAAGACTTTATAATTTTTTTTCAATGGGGTGAATTCTTTGAGTTTTTTAATTCTATTAAGTTTTTTTCTTAATTCATGTAAAGTCTTTTGAATTTTTCTCAATTCTTGTCAATTCTTTACAATTCTTAGGGGTTCTTGTCAATTATTTTCGACTCTCTTGAATAATTTTGAAATCTTTTTAATTTTTCTAAAATTCGGATGCATATTTGAATTTTTTTTTCAATTGTTTGTCATTCTTTTAAATTATTTTGAATTTTTCATGCCTTTGAATTCTTTTCAATTATTTTTAATCCTTTCAATTCTTTTATATTCTTTTAAATTCTTCAAATTATTTGTAAGAGTTTGAAATTTTATGATTCGAATGCATCTTATCATTTGAATTCTTTGAATTGTTTTTAATTCTTTTAATTTTTTTATCCTTTTCAATTATTTCCGAGTTTTCAAAATTCTTTCGCAATATTTTCAAGTGTCTCATTTTTTTTTAATTTGGATGCATTCTGATTATGCTATTTCTTTAAATTGTTATTAATTCTTTTAATTTATGTTTAATTCTTTTGATTCTTTTTAATTCTTTGAAATTATTTTGAATTATTTCTAATTCTTTCAATTATTTATGTTTCTTTTCAATTCCTTCGAATTTTTTTGAAGTTAAAATTTTTTTTTTAATATGTATGCATTCTCATCTTTTGAAATTTTCATGTCTTCTGAATTCTTCTCAAATATTTTTAATTCCTAGAAATTTTTTGGATTCCTTGTCAATTATTTCTAATTCTTTTTAATTTTTCCGAATTATTTGAAAGAATTAAAATTTTTTTCTAATAAGGGATGAATTCTTTGAGTTCTTCAATTCTATTAAGTTTTTTTTTAATTCATTCAAAGTTTTTTGAATTTTTCTCAATTCTTGTCAATTCTTTACAATTCTTAGGGGTTCTTGTCAATTCTTTTCAAATCTCTTGAATTATTTTGAAATCTTTTTAATTTTTCTAACATTCGGATGCATATTTGAATTTGTTTTCAATTGTTTGTCATTCTTTTATTGAATTTTTCATGCCTTTGAATTCTTCTGAATTATTTTCAATTATTTTTAATCCTTTTAATTCTTTTATATTCTTTTGAATTCTTCAAATTATTTGAAAGAGTTTGAAATTTCATCATTTGAATGCATCCTATCATTTTAATTCTTTGAATTGTTTTTAATTCTTTTAATTTTTTTAATTCTTTTGAATTCTTTGTAGTTTTTTTCAATTCTTTAAAATTATCTTTAATTCTTTGGAATTATATTGAATTCTTAGAAATTCTTCTGACGCATTTTCAATTATTTTCGAGTTTTTAAAATTCTTTCGCAATATTTTCAAGTGTCTCATTTTTTTTTAATTTTGATGCATTCTGATAATTCTATTTCTTTAAATTGTTATTAACTCTTTTAAATTATTCTTATTTATATTATATTATTATTATATTATATTATATATATTAATTATTATATTATATTCTTCTGATTCTTTATAATTCTTTGAAATTATTTTGAATTCTTTTGAATTCTTTTCAATTCTTTTCAATTATTTATGATTCTTTTCAATTCTTTCGAATTATTTTGAAGTTCTTTAATTTGTTTAATTTGGATGCATCCTGATCATTTGAATTCTTTAAATTGTTTTCAATCCTTTGTACTCTTATCAATTCTTATGAATTCTTCGGAATTTTGCATGTCTTTTGAATTCTTCTCAATTATTTTTAATTCCTTGAAATTTTTTGGATTCCTTGTCAATTATTTTCAATTCTTTTTAATTTTTCCGAATTATTTGAAAGACTTTATAATTTTTTTTCTAATTGGGATGAATTCTTTGAGTTTTTTAATTCTATTAAGTTTTTTTTTAATTCATGTGAAGTATTTCGAATTTTTCTCAATTCTTGTCAATTCTTGTCAATTCTTGTCAATTCTTTTCAATTCTTTTCAGTTCTTTTCAATTCTTCTGGGGTTCTTGTCAATTTATTTCGACTCTCTTGAATTATTTTGAAATCTTTTCAATTTTTGTAAAATCCGGATGCATATTTGAATTCTTTTTTAATTGTTTCTCATTATTTTAAATTATTTTGAATTCTCTAGATTCTTGAGTACATAAAGATTTTTAGTGACTATCTGGTTACCTCCTCGTGATTAACTGAATTAATGAAGTAATTAGTATTATTTTTTTTTTTAAGAAAAAAAAGAAAACTTTTAGAATAATTAATAAAATAAATCGTAGGTTTTACAATGAAAGATTCTAGGTACAATTAGGCAACTAGACAAGAAAAAACAGAGGATTTGCACCGCACCCGTCACGAGACTGTTCGTGATTTAAAATCTCGAAATAACCGAATAGAGGAAATTAGGGGCTCGCTTAGATGCGAAAATTCGTATTTGAAGCTGAGTGGTTTATTTATGGTTTCAGAGTCATATTTACGGGCATCTACACATTTGAGTCCGCCGTTAAGGTGATGGCGAGGGGTTTCATTCTGCAGCCTTTTACCTATCTTAGAGATGCATGGAATTGGCTCGACTTCGTAGTTATAGCTTTAGCGTGAGTAGTTACAAATATTCATTTTTTTATAAAAAATTAAAAAGTATTGATCATTTTTCCCCCAGAAGTTATCAAGTTATCAAGTATCGTTACTTCTTGCTATCAATCCTACCTTATTTTGTACTTCAGACCCTGTTAAAGTACTCTGATCCATTATTGATTGGTACTTTTACAAATTAGAACACGATTCTTACAAAAAGGTACATTGAATGCACCAGTGGAAACAAATTCGGTGATTGGGCCTTCTTACTTACTTTTCCTTATTTTGTATTGCTCCTTCCCTATTTCTTCCTTACTCTTTCTTATTTCTTCCTATTTTCCGTTTTTCATTCTTTGAATTCTTTGCAATTTTTGTAATTCTTTGGAATTCTCTGGAATTTTTTCAATTCTTTGGAATTTTTTCAATTCTTTTGAATTCTTTTGAATTTTTGTAATTCTTTGGAATTTTTTTAATTCTTTTGAATTCTTTGGAATTTTTTCAATTCTTTTGAATTCCTTGGAATTTTTTCAATTCTTTGGAATTTTTTCAATTCTTTTGAATTCTTTGGCATTTTTTTAATTCTTTTGAATTCTTTGGAATTTTTTTAATTCTTTGGAATTATTTTGAATTCGTTAAATTCTTTGGAATTCTTCTAAATCTATGGAGTTCTTGAAAATCTTAGGAATTGTTTGAATTCTTTGGATTTCGTTAAATTCTTTGGAATTCTTCGAAATCTGTGGAGTTCTTCAAAATCCTAGGAATTCTTTGGAATTATTGGAAATTCTTTGGAATTCGTTCAATTCATTGGAATTCTTCGAAATCTGTGGAGGTCTTCAAAATCTTAAGAATTCTTTGGAATTATTTGAAATTTGTTGGAATTCTTTAAATTCTTTGGAATTTTTTTAATTCTTTGGAATTCTTTGGATATATTTGGAATTATTTGGAATTTGTTCAATTCTTTGGAATTCTCCGAAATCTATGGAGTTCTTTAAAATCTTAGGAATTCTTTGGATTTCGTTAAATTCTTTGTAATTCTTCGAAATCTGTGGAGTTTTTTAATATCCTAGGAATTCTTTGAAATTCTTAAAAATCTTTGGAATTTTTTTAATTCTTTGAAATTTTTTTAATTCTTTGAAATTTTGTTAATTCTTTGGAATTATTTGGAATTTGTTAAATTCTTTGGAATTATTTGAAATTTGTTGGAATTCTTTAAATTCTTTGAAATTTTTTTAATTCTTTGGAATTCTTTGAATTCTTCGGATATATTTGAAATTTTGTTCAATTCTTTGGAATTCTCCGAAATCTATGGAGTTCTCTAAAATCTTAGGAATTCTTTGGATTTCGTTAAATTCTTTGGAATTCTTCGAAATCTGTGGAGATCTTTAAAATCTCAGGAATTGTTTGGATTCTTTGGATTTCTTTAAATTCTTTGGAATTCTTCGAAATGTGTGGAGTTCTTTAATATCCTAGGAATTCTTCGGAATTATTTGAAATTCTTTGGAATTCTTAAAAGTCTTAGGAATTCTTTGAATTCTTTGGATTTCGTTACATTCTTTGGAATTATTTGAAATCTGTGGAGGTCTTTAAAATCTTAGGAATTCTTTGGAATTATTTGAAATTTGTTGGGATTCTTTAAATTCTTTGGAATTCTTTGAGTTCTTTGGATATATTTGAAATTCTTTGTAATTCGCTAAATTCTTTGGAATTCTTCGAAATCTGTGGAGTTCTTTAAAATCTTGGGAATTCTTTGAATTCTTTGGAATTATTTGAAATTCTTTCAATTCTTTTGAATTTTTTTAATTCTTTGAAATTCTTTTGAATTCTTTGAAATTCTTTTGAATTCTTTGCAATTCTTTTGAATTCTTTGCATATATTTGGAATTCTTTGAAATTCTTCGAAATCTTTGGAGTTCTTTAAAATCTTAGGAATTCTTTGAATTCTTTGGATTTCGTTAAATTCTTTGGCATTCTTAGAAATCTGTGGAGTTCTTTAAAATCCTAGGAATTCTTTTAATTCTTTGGAATTCTTTGAAGTTCTTTAGAATTCCTGAAAGTTCCTAAGAACCTTTAAAGTTCTTTTAGAATTCCTTGAAGTTCATTAGAATTCTCTCGAATTCTATTGAATAATCTTGAATTCTCTTAAAACGTCTTGAATTCATGAATTATTTTTTATTCTTTTGAATTCTTTGGAATTATTTAAAAGATTTGGTATTCTTTGCATTTTTGGAAATTCTTTGGAAACATTTAAATTCTTTGATTTCTTTGGAATTCGTTTAATTCTTTGGAATTTTTGGAATTCTTTGAAGTTCTTTAGACATACTCAAAGTTCTTTGAAATTCCTTGATTTCTTTGGAATTCTTTGAATTTATTCAAAATTCTTTTATTTTCTTAGAATTATTTAAAATCATTTGAAGTTCTTCAGAATTCTCTGAAGTTCCTTAGCATTGTTTAAAGTTTCTTAGAATTTTTTGAAGTTATTTAAAATTCTTTGGAATTCTTTAGAATACTTTGGAGTTATTTATAATTATTTGAAGTTATTTAGATTTATCTGATGTTTTTTTAGAATTCTTTTAAATTCTCTTGAATTTTCTTAAATAATCTTGAACTCCTGAAGTATTTTCAATTTTTATAAATTTGGATGCACCCGTATTATTTGAATTCTTTGTCATACTTTTAAATTCTTTGGAAATCTTGGCAAATCTTTAAAATTATTTAAATTTCTTTGAAATTCTTTAAAGTTCTTCATAATGCTTTGACTTTCTTTAAAATTATTCAAAATTCTCTTGAATTCTCCTAAAAAAATCTTGTATTCCTGAAGTATTTTGATTTCCTTGGAATTATTGGAATTCTTTTGAATTTTTGAAAATCTTGGAATTCTTATTATCATTTGCAATTATGAGAATCATTTGGAATTCTTTGGATACGTTTGAATTCTTCGAATCCTCCGGGAATTATTTGAATTCTTTGGGATCATTTTAAATTTTGATGCATCCTAATAATTTTAAATTCTTCGACGTTTTTCGAATTCCTGTGAATTATTTGAATTCTTTCAAATTGTTTTGAATTCTTGGAATTCTTAGAATTCTTTCGAATTTTTTGAATCCTTTGTGATTATTTGAATCGCTTGGAAATATTAGAATTCTTTGATTTGTTTTATTCCTTCAGAATTCCTGAAATTCTTTGAATGCTGTTGAATTCTTCGAATTCTTTGGAATTCTTGGTAAATCTCTGAAATTATTTAAATTTTTTTGAAATTCTTTTAAGCTCTTCATAATGCTTTGACTTTCTTTAAAATTATTCAAAATTCTCTTGAATTCTCCTAAAAAAAATCTTGTATTCCTGAAGTATTTTGATTTCTTTGGAATTATTGGAATTCTTATGAATTTTTGAAAATCTTGGAATTCTTATTATCATTTGGAATTATGAGAATCATTTGAAATTCTTTGATTATCTTGGAATTCTTTGAATACCTTGGAATTCTTAGAATCCTCCGGGAATTATTTGAATTCGTTGGGATCATTTGAAAGTTTGATGCAACCTAATAATTTTAAATTCTTCGACGTTTTTTGCTTTCCTGTGAATTATTTGAATTCTTTAAAATTGTTTTAAATTCTTGGAATTCGTAGAATTCTTTGGAATCTTTTGAATCCTTTGTAATTATTTGAATCGCTTGGAAATATTAGAATTTTTTGATTTTTTTAATCTTTTAGAATTCCTGAAATTCTTTGAAGTCTGTGGAATTCTTTGGAATTTTTTGAATTCTTTGAATTCTTTGGAATTCTTTGGAATTCTTGGAATTCTTGGAATTCTTTGGGATTCTTGGAATTCATTGGAATTCTTCGTAATTCTTCGTATTTCTTTGAATTCTTTGAATTCCTTGGAATTCAAAGAATCTTTGAAGTCTTTGGAATTCTTTGGAATTCTTTGGAATTCTTGGAATTCTTTGGAATTTTTCGAATTCCTAGGAATTCTTTGAATTCTTCGGAATTCTTTGAATCCTTTGTAATTTTTTGAATTTTATGTAATTTTTTGAATTTTTTCTATTTTGACTTTATTGGAATTCTTTGAAGTTCTGCGAATTCTGCGGAACTATATGAAAAAAAAGTTGAAAATTGTTAGAATAAGGGAAAAAACAGGGAAAATGAAGAGAAAATAAGGAAGAAAAAGGAAGAATAAAGAAAAAGTAAGGAAGAAGGAAAAAGAAATAATAATAAAAGATAATAAGGAAGAAATGAATATGAAAACGTGAAACTGAATTTTTCTCTACTGTGCATTCTCGCACTCTTAAATTCTATCAGAAGTATGAATGCAATTTGCAAATCGATGATACGATCGCGACAAAAATTTATTAGATTCTTCCGTACCAATATTCCCTCTTAAGTAGAGTCAATAATTCGAATTTCTATATACGTACATATTTAGTCGAATATTGAGCTGGCATATATATCACATGTTCATCAGGCATTCACAGACAAGCCTCTCCCCTCTTCGAAGTACTAATTAGCCAAGAGTTAGATTCCAGGTTATCTCATTGAATATCATCGATAGATCTGTTAAGTACTGAATATTACAATTACATATAGGACATGACTACACATTAGGGTGGTCCAAAAATGCATTGCAAAATTTTTTTTTGTCACTCTAGAGGGCAAGGTTCCCTCCCCTCCCCCCTCCATTTATTGAGGTTCCCGGATAGATAAATTCCCTGTTTATTTTTTTCAAATCGGTCAATAATAAGCAAAGAGCGGATTAGACCCACTGTGGAGTTAGCTGAAGAGCGCAGCTCGGCTCTCACATGCGAAGAAGCGCCGGTGTGGAAGAGAGGGGGATGCGTAGTAACGTGCGTGACCGGCGTGCGCGCGCACGCTTGCCGCTGGTCTAACCGTGGTTCTCCGCACGTGAGAGTCGAGCTGCGTTCGTCAGCTAACTTCACAGTGGTTCTAATCTGCTCCCTGATAATAAGGCTCAAGCTTTTGAAAGCTTCTTTGGAATTCTTTTAATTCTACTTTGAATTCTTTGGAATTTTTTGTAAAGTTTTGGAAAATTAATTTCAGTTATATGTGGTTTTTCGCAGTTTTCGAGAAAATCGATTTTGAAATATTCTTTACAATTCTTAGAATTCTTTTCAATTCTTTGATTTCTTTGGAATTCTTCTATTTCTTTGAAGTTCTTCAAATACTTTGGAATAATTTTAAGTTATTCACGTTTATCTGGGAATCTTTGGAATTCTTTGGAATTCTCTGAAGTTCTTTAGAATTCTGGTATGTTCTTTAGAATTCTTTAAAATTCTTTATATTTCTCAGAAATTCTCTTCAAACATCTTAAATTTCTTAAGTATTTTTCATTCTTTTGAATTTGGATGCGTCCTAATTATTTGAATTCTTTTACAATTTTTGGAGACTTTTTGGAAATTGAATTTCAGTCATTCCTTAATTTTGCGACATCAGTAATATACGCTTTTTCGCAGTTTTCAAGACAATCGATTTTGAAAGATTCTTTAGAATTCTTAAGAATTCTTCGAAGTTTTTTAGAATTCTTTTTGATTCATTGATTTCTTTGGAATTATTTATTTCTTTGAAATTCTTTAAATACTTTGGAGAAGTTCTTTAGAATTCTTTGGAAATCATTTGAATTCTTTGAATTCTCTTGAATTAATCGAATTATTTGAAATTCTATGAATTATTTGGAACTCTTTCACTTCTTTGGAATTCTCCCAGTTCTTTGGAATTCTTCGGAACTCTTTGAATTCTTTGGAACTCTTTGAATTCTTTGGAATTCTTTAAATTATTTGGAATTTCTTGAATTCTTTGGATCTCTTGAAATTTTTTGGAATACGTTCAATTCATTGGAATTCTCCGAATTCTTTGAATTCTTTGGAATTCTTCTAATTCTTTGGAATTAATTGAATTAATGGAATTCTTTAGAATTAATTGAAAGCATGTAATTCTTTGGAATTAATTTAATTCTTTGAAATTGATTGAATTCTATCAATCTTTTGGATGTCTTGGAATTTTTTTGGAATTCTCTGACATTTTTAGCATTAATTGAATTTTGTGGGCTTCTTTGAATTATTTGGAATTCTTTGAAGTTCTTAAGAATTCTTTAGAGTTATTTAGAATTCTCTTAAATTCTCTTGAATTCTCTTCAAACATCTTGCATTTCTGAAGTATTTTTCATTCTTTTGAATTCGGATGCGTCCTAATTATTTGAATTCTTTTTCATTTTTTGGAAACTTTTTGGAAGCTGAATTCCAGTCACTCCTTAAGACTTGAGTATTATTTTGCGACAGCAGTAATATGCGCTTTTTCGCAGTTTTCGACAAAATTGATTTTGAAATATTCTCTGGAATTCTCAGGAATTCTTCTTTCACAAATCTTTGAATTCATTGGAATTTTCATAATTCTTTTTAATTCTTTGATTTCTTTGGAATTCTTTTATTTATTTGAAATTCCTCAAATACTTTGGAATATTTTTAAGTTATTTAGAATTCTGTGGAAATCTTTGGAATTCTTCGGAATGCTTTAAATTATTTGCAATTCCTTGAATTCTTTGGAATTCCTTGAAGAATTCTTTGAAATCTTTGGAATTAATTGAAGTCTTTGATATCCTTGCATTTCTTGGAATTATATCAGTTCTTTGAAATTCTTTGAAGTCTTTGGAATTCTTTCAATGCTTTGGAATTCTTTGGAATGCTTTAAATTCTTTGAAATTCTTTCAATTCTTTGAAATTTTATGAATTCTTTGGAAATCTTTGGAATTCTTTGAATTCTTTAATATTATTTGAATTCTTTGGAATTCTTTTAAATTCTTTGAATTCTTTGGAATTCTTTTGAATTCTTAAGAATTCTTTGAAGTTATTTAGAATTCTCTTAAATTCTCTTGAATTCTCTTCAAACATCTTGAATTTCTTATGTATTTTTCATTCTTTTGAATTTGGATGCGTCCTAATTATCTGAATTCTTTTAAATTTTTTGGAATCTTTTTGGAAGTTGAATTCCAGTCACTCCTTAAGACTTGAGTATTATTTTGCAACAGCAGTAATATGCGCTTTTTCGGAGTTTTCGAGAAAATTGAATTATTTATTTGGAATTTTCATAATTCTTTTTAATTCTTGGATTTCTTTGGAATTCTTTTATTTATTTGAAATTCCTCAAATACTTTGGAATATTTTTAAGTTATTTAGAATTCTGTGGAAATCTTTGGAATTCTTCGGAATGCTTTAAATTATTTGCAATTCCTTGAATTCTTTGGAATTCCTTGAAGAATTCTTTGAAATCTTTGGAACTAATTGAATTCTTTGATATCTTTGGATGTCTTGGAATTCTATCAGTTCTTTGAAATTCTTTGAAGTCTTTGGAATTCTTTCAATTCTTTGGAATTCCTTTGAATGCTTTGAATTCTTTGGAATTCTTTGAAATTCTTTAAAATTCTTTGGAATTATTTGAAGTTCTTTAGTATTCTTTGAAGTTTATTAGATTTCTTTAATATTCTTTGAAGTTCTCTAGAATTCTCTTAAATTCTTTTGAATTTTCTTTTAAAAAATATGATTTACATAAAGTATTTTGAATCCTTCTGAATTTTGATGCATCCTAATCATTTGAATTCTTGGGAATTATTTTTAATTCTTGGCAATCTTGCAATTCTTCAAATTATTTGTAATTCTTTGTAATTTTTCGAGTTCTCTGGAATTTTTTAAGTTCTTTAGAATTCGTTGGAAATCTTTGAATTTGATTAAATTCTTAGAATTCTTTTTAATTTGAATTTTGGGGAATTATTGCAATTATTTAGAATTCTCGGTAATTTTTGAATTCTTTAAATTATTTGTAATTCTTTGTAATTGTTCGAATTCTCTGGAATTCTTTGGAATTTTTGAAGCTCTTTAGAATTATCTAGAAATCTCTGAATTCTTTTGAATTCTCAGAATTCTTTTTAATTCTTTGAAATTCATTTATATCTTTGAAATTCTTCACATATTTTGAAATTATTGGAAGTTCTCTAGAATTTTTTGGAAATTTGTTGAATTTTTCGGAAATCTTTGGATTCTTTTGAACTCTTTGGATTTCTTTGAATTCTTTAGAATTCTTTCTAATTTAAATTGTTGGGAATTATTTAAATTATTTTGAATTCTTGGTAATCTTGGAATTCTTTATATTATTTGTAATTCTTTGTAATTATTTGTAATTCTTCGCATTCTTTGGAATTCTTTGCAATTTTTGAAGTTCTTTAAAATTCTCTATAAATCTTTGAATTCTTTGAAATTTTCAGAATTCTTTTTACTTCTTTGATTTCTTTGGAATTCATTTATATCTTTGAAATTCTTCACATATTTTGGAAGTATTGGAAGTTCTCTAGAATTTTTTTGAATTTTTCGGAAATCTTTGAATTTCTTTGAATTCTTTGAAATTCTTTGAATTTTTTGAAATTCTTTGAACTCTTTGGAATTATTTTAATTCTTTGGAATTCTTTGACTTCTTTGGAATTCTTTGACTTATTTGAATTCGTTGGAATTCGTGGAATTATTTTGATGTCTTTGAATTCTTTGACTTCTTTGGAATTCTTTGGATTATTTGAATTCATTGGAATTCTTTGAAATTCTTTAGAATTCTTTCGAATTCTTTGAATTCTTTCGAATTCTTTGGAATTCTTTGAAATTCTTCGGAATTCTTTGTATTCTTTAGAATTCTTTGTATTCTTTAGAATTATTTGTATTCTTCAGAATTATTAAAATTCTTTGGAATTGTTGGAATTATTTGGATGTCTTTGAATTCTTTTAAATTTTCAGAATATTTTTTAATCTTTTGATTTCTTTGGAATTCATGTATATCTTTGAAATTCTTCACATAGTTTGGAATTATTGGAAGTTCTCTAGAGTTTTTTTTGAATTTTTCGGAAATCTTTGAATTTCTTTGAATTCTTTGGAATTTTTTGAATTTTTTGAAATTCTTTGAACTCTTTGGAATTATTTTAATTCTTTGGAATTCTTTGACTTCTTTGGAATTCTTTGACTTGTTTGAGTTCGTTGGAATTATTTGGATGTCTTTGAATTCTTTGGAATTCTTTGAATTGTTTGGAATTATTTGATTTCGCAGTTTCGTTATAAAAATGGGATTTTTCATAATTGCAAATTATGAAAACTTACGCCAGTTGTAAAGTTTAGTTTTGATTCAGAATTGTTTTATTGGAAGTTCATTACTTGAGTATTAATTTGCCAAATCTGTAATATGCGCTTTTGTGCCGTTATTGAAAAAATTGACTTTGAAATGTTCGCCACTGGCCATATAGAGTTTAGCGAAAAACCCTTCCAATCGGCTAATAGCTCAGCAGTAGTACTTTGGCTTCATAGCCGGAAGGTTGTGTGTTCGATTCTCGTTGCCTGCACTTTTTTTTTACTCACTTTATTTTATTTTTTATTTAATCAAATGTTTTTAAATATAATTTCCTTCAATAATCTTCCAGAATAATGCAAATAATAATTTTTAATGCCTTTTTCACGGAAAAACTGACTTTTTGAAACTTGTTCATATTTTTTGCAAACAAATTCATTTTCTATAATTGTTATTATATTCATAATATTGACCAATGATATTTAAAATGATAAGTATGAACGGCGTTTTTGTACCAAAAATTGTATTTTCAATCAGAATTTTCAAACAGAATAGTGATATTTCTTTGAAGAGTCACTGTTTTGTTTGGAAATTCTGATTAAAACTGCCATTTTTCTTTAAAATCTTGAAAACAAAACGGGATCAATTCTCATAATTCTGATTTCAAATATTCGTTTTCGAAAGACATGATAAGTTTAAAAAAGTCAGTTTTTGCGTTAAAAAGTATTTGAAAAATTATTTTTGGCCTAATTTTTTAATATTGTTGAAGTAAATTATATTAATAAACATTTTGATGAATAAAGAAGAAAAGTAAACTAAATAAAAAAAGTACAGACAGCGAGAATCGAACACACAATCTTCCGCCTATAAAGACGAAGCGCTAGCGCCTGAGCTACCGGTTATTGGAAGTGTTTTTCGCCAAAATCTATATACGGGTGTCCATGTATTCAAAATACATATTTATATTTTCTGATTCCTTGTGAAAAACTGAGTAGAAAATGATCAATAAAAAAATTTGATTAAATGCATAATTACCGAGTAATTAGCAATTACAGGTTATCCAATCAAAAAAATGCGTTAGATAGCCAACAGTCGATGTGCCATCGCTAAGAGTGTGTGAGAATACAAGTTCAGAACGTATAATTTCCACTCCGTTTATTTTTGTAGCAGGTTTTGACTCTTTGGTGCAACTTCACACTTAAACGAGATTTGATAATTGAAAAGTATCTTTTTCGTAGCAACCAAATTAGAAAACATTGCTCGACGAGTTAATTAAAATGCATGCGTTGTTTGAAATCTGTAGAATCCTTCTAAATTCTTAGCATTCCGCAGAATTCCTTCTAGTTCTGTAGAAATAATTACTTCAACATTTTTGAATTACCCTGAACACTTTTGAATACATTGAATTATTCAGATTTTCAAGACTTTTAAATACGAAGTGTTTAAACTGTCGGTACGGGTAAAAAAAGTTGTCGGTACCGGTTTTTGAACCGTACATGAAATTCAAGAAATTCAAGGAATTTACGGAATTTAAGAAATTCATGGAACTCAAGCAGTTCATAGAATTCAAAGAATTCACAGAATTCATGGAATTAACGGAGTTGACGAAATTCACGGAATTAAAAGAATTGGAGGAATTCAGGGAATTCATGGATTTCGCGGAATTCATGGAATTCACGGAACACATGGAATTTATGGAATTCACGGAATTTATGGAATTCGCAGAATTCACGAAATGCATGGAATTCAAGGAATTGATGAAATTCACGGAATTCCAATAATTCAAGGAATTCACGAAATTCAAAGAATTCGTGGAATTCACACTGTCGGTACCGGTAAAAAAATTACCGGTACCGACAATTTTTTTTACCGGTTTTTGAACCGTTAATTCAAGGAATTCACTGAATGCACGGAATTCACAGAATTCAGAGAATTAACGAAATTCAAGGAATTCATGAAATTCACCCCTTCCAACAGCTCGTGGCGGCTGGATGGTGCCTCTGCGACTGGACACAGAATTAATGATGGTCAAACCCCTACCCCTTTCTGACACTTCGTGGGTGCTGGAAGGCACCCCTGTGACGGGTCATAGAAATAATGTTGGTCAAACAACTACCCCTTTCCAATATCTCTTGGGGACGCAAGGCACCCCTGTGAATAGTCGCAGAAATAATGTTGGTCAAAGCCCTATCCATGCATCTCTCTCATTCGTCTTCTGTGATCAATCACAGAAATAAGTGCAGTTTTACCCCTAACATTTTCTAATTTTTTTTGGTCTGTGACTTCAACTAGCAAGATGGCCGATATTGAGGATCAAACAGTAGAAATAAACACATGGGAGAAAAGTGAATTTTTAAATATTTTTGCCGGCAGTTTAAGATCTATCGACAATTTTGTTTACAGGTACCGACAATTTTTTTTTACCGGCACCGGTTTTGCATACACAACCTTTTAAATGCTGTAAATTCCTCCGAATTCTCCGAAGTTTGATACAATCATTGCAGTGTTTCTGATTTTTTCACAATTAGTTTAGTTAGTCGACTGCAGCTAGCAGTGAATGAAGATGTTCTTGTTAATTAAATCCCGCAGAATTCACACGAATTTTGTAGAATTCACTTCAAAATGTTTTTTTAAAAATTAATTTCAAGAGCTTTGATTACGTTTCAACCTATGAGAATACAGATTAAATTATTTGAAATACCTTCCAACGCTTTAGAATTAATCTAAAGAATTTTAAATACTTTTCACACTATGAAAATACGCAATCAACAGTTTAGAATATGTAGAAAAACACATAAATCCTATAAATTCTTCAGAATTGTTCTGAATTCTAATAAAATCATAGCACTTTTCCTAATTATTTCCCAATTAGTCAAGTTAGGGAGTCGGCGTAGGTACGACTGAAGGCAGATGTACCCTTTATTTGAATTACACACAATTCTGTCAAATTCTGTAGAAATACATTCAATACTTTTAAATTATTCAAAACATTTTTAAATGCTTTTTGAACTAAGATAATACATATTGAATTATTCGTAATTGAAAGGCTCATAAATTCTACAAATTCCCCTGAATTCTTCAGGATTCTACTGAAACCATAGCACTATTCCTAATTCTTTCCAAATTAGTCAAGTTATTTCGACGGCTTAGCTACCACTGAATGAAGATGTAATCGTTATTTGAATTCTGCGGAATTCTCTCAAATTGCGTAGAATTCCCCTCAAAAGTTCTGAATTCACTTGAAGAATTTTTGAAAACTTTGAAGCAATGAGAACAAACACTGAATTCTTCGGAACTTAAAAACATTTAATCTTGCTTTCTGTAACCGAAAATAAGGAACTGGCTTTGATACGCATTTCTAGTCATCTTTTTCCTAAGTTTTTTCAATAGTTTTTCGACTGGAGAATACAAACAAGCGTGTTCTTTTTTGACGGGAGATGTTTACGAGCTTTTAGAAAAGTGTGAATTGATTAAAATTTACTATCTTGGTTTTTATAAGCGAAAATAAGGAACTAGCTTTGATAGACCTTTTCAACGATTGAAAATGTCTATCAATGCTAGTTAGTTCTTTTCGGTTACAAAAACCAAGATTGTAAATTGTAAATACTAAGCAATTTTGTAAGCTCGTGAGTGTCTCCCATCAAAACCAGACTCTCTTGATTGGATTCTACAGACGAAAAACTACTGAAAAAAATTCGGTAAAAGACGATTGTTGATGTCTGTCAAAAGTAGTTCCTTATTTTCGCTTATAGAAACCAAGATAGTAAATTTTAAACAATTCACACTTTTCTAGAAGCTCGTAAGAATCTCCAGTCAAAAAATAATACGCTCGTTTGGATTTTTCAGTCAAAAAACTACTGAAAATAATTGGGAAAAAGATGATTGAAAATGTCTATCAAAGACAGTTACTTATTTTCGGTTACATAAAGCAATTAAGATTGTATATTTTGAATACCTAACAATTTCTTTCAAGCTCGTAAGTGCCTCCCGTCAAAACCAGGCTCCCTTGATTGGACTCTGCATACGAAAAACTACTCAAAAAACTTGAGAAGAAGACGGTTGATGATGTCTGTGAAAGCTAATTCCTTATTTTCGCTTATACAATCCAAGATAGCAAATTTTAAACAGTTCACACTTTTCTAAAAGTTCGTGAACTTCTTCCGTAAAAAAGAACACGCTTTTTTGAAATCTCCAGTCGAAAAACTGCTGCAAAAACTTGGGGAAAAGACGATTGGAAATGTCTATCAAAGCCAGTTCCTTATTTTCGGTTATAAAAAGCAAGACTGAATGTTTTTAAATTCCAAAGAATTCAATGTTTATTATCATTGCTTCAACGTTTTTAAATTTTTGGAAAGAATTAGGAATAGTGCTATGGTTTTAGTAAAACCCTGAAGGATTCACAGGAATTCGTAGAATTTATGAGCCTTTCAACTACAAATAATTCAATATGTATTATCATAGCTTGAAAAGTATTCAAAAATCTTTTGATTAATTTAAAAGTATTGAATGTATTTCTACAGAATTTGATAGAATCGTGTGTAATTCAAATAAAGGGTACATCTTACTTCAGTCGTACCTACGCCGACTCCCTAACTTGACTAATTGGATAATAATTAGGAATAGTGCTATGATTATTTTATTAGAATTCAGAAAAATTCTGACGAATTTATAGGATTTATGAGTCTTTCTACATATTCTAAACTACTGATTGCGTATTTTCATAGCGTGAAAAGTACATCTTCATTCACTGGTAGCTAGGCCGTCGTCTTAACTTGACTTATTGGGTAAGACTTACGAAATTTGCGATGGATTTAGTAGAATTCAGTGAATTCAGAGGAATTTAGAGAATTCAAAAATCTCTAAATTTCGAATAATTTAATCTGTATTCTCATAGGTTTAAAAGTATTTAAAACTCTTCAAATTAATAAAAAAACATTTGAAGAGAATTCTACAAAATTCGTGAGAATTCTAAGGGAATCAATTAACAAGTACATATTAATTCACTGCTAGCTTAGCAGCCGACTAACTAGACTCATTGTGAAAGAATTAGAAGCAATGCAATGATTGTATCGGAATTCGGAGAATTCAGAAGAATTTATAGTATTTAAAAGGTTTTGTATGCAAAGCCGGTACGATCTTGCCAGTCGATGTCGCAGACTAAAAAAAAAAATTAGAAAAGGTTGATGGTAAAACTGAACTTATTTTTGTGATTAAGCCCAGAAGACGAATCAGAGAGATGCTGGGATCGAGCTTTGACCAACATTATTTCTGTGACCAGACACAGGGTTGCCTTCCCGCCCCCCTGAAGTGTTGGAAAGGGTTAGGGGTTTGACCAACATTATTTCTGCGACCAGTTACAGGGGTGCCATCCAGCCGCCACATGCTGTTGGAAATGGTGAATTTCGTGAATTGCTTGAATTTCGTTAATTCCCTGAATTCTGTGAATTCTGTGAATTACATAAATGCCGCTACCGGTAATTTTTTTTTTACTGGTACCGACAATTTTTTTACGGGTACCGACAGTGTGAGTTCCACGAATTCTTTAAGTTTCGTGAATTCCGTGAATTTCGTGAATTTCATGAACTCCGTTAATTCCGTGAATTCCATGAATTCCTTCAATTCCGCGAGCTCATTGAATTTTTTGAATGTCATGTACGGTTCAAAACCCGTTAAAAAAATTGTCGGTACCAGTATTTTTTTTACCGGTACCAAAAATGTTTTTTACTGGTACCGACAGTCTGAATTCCACGAATTCTTTGAAGTTCGTGAATTCCATGAATATCCGTGAATTCCGTGAATGCCATAAATTCCGTCAATTCCCTGAATTCCGTGAAATTCCATGAATTCCGTGAATTCCGTAAATTCCACGAATTCCGTGAATTAACTCGTTGAGCAATGTTTTCTAATTTGGTTGCTACGAAAAAGTTACTTTTTAATTTTCAAATCTCGTTTAAGTGTGAAGTTGCACCAAAGAGTCAAAGCCTCCTACAAAAATAAACGGAGGAGAAATTATACGTTCTGAACTTGTATCCTCACACACTCTTAGCGATGGCACATGGACTGTCGGCTATCTAACGCATTTTTTCCATTGGTTAATCTTTAATTGCTAATTACACGGTAATTATGCATTTAATCAAATTTTTTTATTGATCATTTTCTATTTAGTTTTTCACAAGGAATCAGAAAATATGAATATGTATTTTGAATACATGGACACCCTGTATATTGCCTATGGCGAATATTTCAAAGACAATTTTCACGAAAACAGCGAGATAGCGAATATTACTGCTTTTGCAAATTAATATTAACTTTTTATCAAAATTTATAAAATTCATATTGATTTTTTATTCAAAATTATGAACCGAAACTAAAATTTGGATCATGAACAATTATTTTGATTATATTATGAATGAATGAATTTACAGGGGAAATTATAATTTTTTAACAAATAATAATTGTTTCAATAATTTGAAAAAAAAATTTTGGACCACCCTACTACACATCTTATTGTTACATCGATCATGACCTAGAGATCTAGAAAGAAATAATAATATAGATCATACCATTCTACTTTTTGTTAATTATTTATACTCTAGCAACCACAAAGTATTATTACTATGATGCAAAACCTATTATTATATGATTGTGACTCATTTTTCTTTAGCCTAGTTGCGAATACAAATTGATTATTACATTTGATATTGTTGTAGACTAGAGTACCTATACTTACATAACTGTTGATAGACGATTTTATATTACAAATTTGAGATACTAGATTACGGATTATACAATTTATAATTATTGATTACCCGCTATGAAATTTTGCCGTGGCCCGGATCGGGCCCCGATCTGGCAGCCCTAAATACGCCATGAAACGCACGGCCCGATCGGGGACGGATCTGGCTGCCCGATTACCGATCGGGACTTAAACTGGGTCCGACCTGGCCAGTTTGGGACCCGATCGGGGCGTGCGTTTTATTCCCTATCTGGGCCAGATCTGGAAAGTTCTGCACGGGTACTGGTCATTATTTTTTAAATCCTAGACTTTAAATTCGACCTTTGATTTTGATGACACTTTTTTTAGATGAAATCCCTTGAAATCTCTCGAAATAATTTAAAATCTTTGGGATTTATCGAAAATTCCTGAAACTCCGTGAAATCCTTTGGAATGTTTTAAAATATCTTAAATCATTCTTAATTCTTCTGAAATCCTGATAATATTACAAATGTTTTTAAATCCCTTAAAATTCTTTGAAATCCCGCGAAAATTTTCTGAAATTAATTGAAACTATGAAATCCTTTTAAATCACAAAATCGTGGGAATTTTTTTGAAATCCCATTAAATATTTGCAAATTCCACTGAATCCATTTCTATTT
This sequence comes from Andricus curvator, assembly GCA_932195095.1. Classification (NCBI taxonomy): domain Eukaryota; kingdom Metazoa; phylum Arthropoda; class Insecta; order Hymenoptera; family Cynipidae; genus Andricus; species Andricus curvator. The sequence continues at coordinate 277 of CAKNYM010047148.1, read as the reverse complement.
CTCTATTTAAAAAATGTATCCATATTATTACTAATTCTTTAGGAATCCCAGGAATTTTTTTAATGTTGTCAAATCCCTTGAAATTCCTTGAAATCCTATGAAATCCAATGCAATCTATTGAATCCCAATAAATTTTTACAAATTACAATGAATCCATTGCTATTTTTCTATTTGAAAAATTTCTTTGAATTATTCCTAATTATTTAGAAATCCCAGAAATGTTTCAAATATTGTCAAATCCCTTGAAATCTCTTGAAATCCCTTGAAATCCTATGAA